>JAQGAC010001251.1:0-14790 GCA_034696585.1 Isotomurus maculatus | reverse complement strand
ATTTAATGTAGTGAAAACAAAACGCTGGCTTAGAAGCAAATCCTGTCTGAGTTTATTTATGTGCTGCTGGTGGAAATGATGTGATACTAATTAGACATTTAATTACAGGACAGCGATGCATACTCATCGTCCCCTAAATTGGGAGGAGGCAAATTTAGGTCAAATAAAGACTCATCCTCTGGTGGCTATGAGAAGGCTGGACTGACCGGCCTTCGGAACATAGGAAATACTGTAAGTCAATCGGAGTATACTTTTCTGGAAATGATCCAGTTCACACTCGAGATTAACTTGTTTCTTCGTTTTAGTGTTTCATGAACACAGTCCTCCAGTGCCTGAGCAACACAAAACCCCTCCTTGAATATGTGATGAAAGATAATTACGAAGGTGATATTAACAGAACTACGTCCGGGATGAAAGGAGCTTTGATAAGAGGTGAGATTCTGGAATTGTCAAGCTCCCATTAGTTCAAACATTATCAACAAATGTTGAGTCACATTTCTAAACTAATAACTGGTTTCTGTTTGCAGCATTTGGGGAGCTAATTCACGAGTTGTGGAGAGATCAAAGAGTCGTAGACACTTCAGCGTTCAAAGATCAAATTCAGAGATTCGCCCCTCGTTTCATGGGCTACAGCCAGCAAGATGCTCAAGAGTTCTTGCGATATTTGCTGGAAGGTTTACACGAGGATGTGAACCGAGTTACTTCCAAACCCACCCCGATTCACACA
Organism: Isotomurus maculatus; assembly: GCA_034696585.1. Taxonomy (NCBI): domain Eukaryota; kingdom Metazoa; phylum Arthropoda; class Collembola; order Entomobryomorpha; family Isotomidae; genus Isotomurus; species Isotomurus maculatus. The sequence continues at coordinate 14,063 of JAQGAC010001251.1, read as the reverse complement.
GATATTGATGACTCGTTAAGGTATATTTCTAGAAAGTTACCTGTTTTTATCTTTGTTTAATTGGTTGGTTGAAAATAAAATAATCTGTGGTTTACAGTGACAGCGACAAGGCAGCAGAGGCGTGGAAACGCTACTTACGGTACGAAAACTCCAAAGTCTTCGACATGTTTGTCGGGCAACTGAAATCCACGTTGAAGTGCACCGTGTGTGGTCACTGCTCAGTAACCTTCGACCCATTTTGGGATCTTTCTCTCCCCATCCCTTCCCGTTCCTCGAGTAAATTAACCACTTGCTTTGAACTATTTACGAAAGAAGAGGTTATGGACGGAGACGAGAAGCCTACGTGTGCAAAGTGCCAATGCCGAAGAAAGTGTACCAAGAGTTTCTCAATCCAAAAGTTCCCGAAGATTTTAGTAGTTCACTTAAAGCGATTCTCCTTAGCGGAAAGATACCGTGGAAAACTGAGTACCCTTGTAGACTACCCGCTGACTGGTCTTGACCTTTCCCTTTTGGCTGCAACCCGAACTCAGGGAACGCATCTGTACAATCTTTACGGTGTCGCTAACCACTCAGGCTCAACCTACTCTGGTCATTACATCGCCTACTGCAAGCACCCGTACACAGGAGAGTGGAATTGTTATAATGACTCGAGGTAACTTTAAACTGCTTAAATGTAATCCTCTGTATTTCAATTGTGAACCTGATCTGAACCAAATTTGATTTTGATGTTTGCAGAGTATCGCCGATAAGCCCTCACAGTGTAGTTACCAGCGAAGGCTACGTCCTTTTCTACGAACAAGCAGGACAGTCGTCGCTCCTGTAACGAAACGTACGCTAGAAAGGACCTTTTTGTAGAACTCGCAATATTTTTATTGTAGCAATAAAGTGTTCATCGGGAGGTGATCCTTCGGAGGATCTCGATCAGGTAGGGAAAAGTCCCAGTCAGTCACCTCTACCATCTTGTGGATTCTCCAGTTTGTGGGGACGAAGTAAAGACAATATAGACTACAAGAGACACTTATCTGAAATTTCTATCGAACATCTTGACCCAGCTTCTATTAATTGTACATTGTAATATTCATCTAACGCAACTACTTGAAGTAAAAACGAGTTATCGAGACCCAAACTCTATTAAAGCTCCAGTTGCCTTTTTCACCCAAAGTGTCACACGTCTTGGAAGATAAGTTCAATCCATCTGATGGAATGTGAGAATCCTCCAAGTGAGTTCAGCGTAAAATCCAACACTGCTAGAATTACAATTATTGTGTACTTGCGTAAAAAGAAGATGTGGGATTTACTTTTGGTCTCATTGAAGTTTACTAGTGATGTGCGTAATATTTTATGTGTGAGTTGAATTGTACTTTAAGCCATAATCCAAGAAGACTTTTTGTAAAGGGAAATCAATCACCTTTTTTGTTATTACACGAACTCTGTTTAATGTGTTGTGAAGAGTAATTGTTATCGAGTTGAATTATCGTAACGCTGGCGTAATTTCGTTTTTATGAAACACTAGAGTCTGTGCTAATATGTACTCAAGTCAGTCAAAGTCAAAGAAGAGGCTAAGTCATGTTAAATAGGTAGACAAGTAGATTTGAGTGTTGCAGATGAGGAAGGAAGAAAATCTGTTTTTCTTTGGTTTTGCTAACTTTTGTAGAAATTTTAGGAGTATTTCAAGCTGTAACAGTCAGAGGATGACTGCAAGAGCTTGATTTTTTATTTGACGATCACCTTGACCTTTTCTTTTATGATGAAACCTAAGGAGTTTGCAATCTTTTTATTGCTTTTAATTACTGTGACAGACAACCAGGCAAAACAGTTTCTTCCTGTACATCTGCAATCTATTAAAAATTATACCACCGGGGTGAATGGAAGACTGATTATCGAATACTATACGTACAATGGTGTACGGTTTAATAATTTATTCAAGTCGAAAACATGCAATTCAAGTAATTGGAAATTGGAACTTATATGAAACTAACCTGTGAATTTATCAACATAATTAGTCTTATTCCAGATACTTTGTAAATCTAGAAAAGGAGAAAAGAAATATAATAATACGTTACTTTTATTAAAATAACTGTGTACCTTTAAACTAATTTAATTAAAAAAACTACGTAGTTTAAACACTATTTGTATTCAACAATAACTGTGCAATCATACTCTATTGTAAATCTAATGTTAGACGTTTTGAAAAAGAAAAATACTACAGGAAGCAATGTTTAAAGAAAATAAATTTTAAATCAAGTCAGACAGAGTCTAATGAAATTTCAAAAATCAAAATATGAAATAATAAAGAGAATACGCAATTGCATTTTGATTCGTAATAGTAAATTTTATTTGTCATGAATTAAGTGTATTGTTAATTGAATCACAGGAGAAGTTTTGCTCCTAAAAGCACCACAGATAAGGTTGTGATTGTAGTGATACGGGGATCAGTAGCTTCTGCTCCAGAAAAGGACCTGGAATCGGACTTGGACTTTCGCACGCCCATACATTTTTTAGCAATAGGCTTTTCGTAAGGTTTGAAAGTCGGGTAGTACACCGAGTAATCCTGAAACGGAGATAAAAATACATAAGAATTATGTTAGGAATACTTGCGTATTTTCCCAAGCACCAATTGCTTACTTTTAGAGGAATCCTTTTCCAGGACTGTCCTGTGCAGAAAGTATCATGTTTTCCAGATGACCACTTTGACCACACATTGTGAGTGAAGTGTTCATCCGTTTTCCACGGAAGATTTTCTACATATTCGCTGACAGACTCCCTGCGACCATTCTTAACGGGATCGGCTACATCCAAAAGGTCAAAGATGTATCGAGGAATACCATCGGTGTTGTTTTTAAGAATGTAAGCGTCATCTCCAGGGTCATACAGTTGATTTCGTCTGAAATGAAGAAACCAAAATAGCATCATTTATTGGACTAGGGATTCATGAATAACTTAAATAAGCCTGTTTGTATCATTTGCATACTTTGGAACATAAGGCAACGAAACTCTGTCCAAGGTTTCCTGACCCTCGACCTTCTTGATTCCAAGGGCGTCAAAGAAGTTGTAAAACTCGTACTGAGTCTTGCAAAGGGCTAAAGGAATCCTGGGGTAAAAATAGATGTAGCCTTGGCACATTTCATCCCGAGTACTCGTCCCTCCCTTTTCAACAAAATTAAATCATTGTAACACCACCGACCTTTGCAAGGTTAGTAAATGAATTGCATGGAAGAGTCACGTCATGCAAACTTACGTAAGTAATTTTATCCCTGTCTGTAGTATCAAATTCACACTCAGTCAGAAGCATATCTCCAGGATAGATCTTTCGTACTGGACTCACTAAACGAGTTTGTTGGTAATTGAAGTCATAATGGTCATCCTGAGAAAAATAAGAGTTCATTGGTTTCATGAGTCCGCACCATAGCACTTATCCTTAATTGTTTCAAGTTCAAACATTTAATTAATTACTTGAGCTATGGGCGGTAGTTCAACTCCATTGCGAATGTGTCTTAGTATCATTTTCCTTGCTGCGAGATGAGCATGCAAAGTTGCATGTGTCACTGTGATTCCCTCAGGAGGAATTGCTTTCTGAGTGCACTCAGAGGTACACAAAGCCATATTCTTAAATCCAGTTGAGCCTGGAGGAATGAGGTGAAACCCGTGGGAAAATCTCGTGTGGATTGTTACAGCTCCAAAGTCATTAGGGCGAGGATTGTCCGTCACAAAAATTCGCACTCCGGAATTATCTTCGACTGAAAGTGTTTAATATTCTGCTCGTGATATCCGTTGCATCTCAAGTAATAAAAATTCTACAAGGCATAATTAATGATGGTATCTTACATTCAAGCATCTTGGGATTGTCGTAATGAATTTCGAGCATGAAATATGTAGTTCCGTTGTTTCGTTCACCTACGCACATTTTACAACCATGTCACAAACTTAAAACACGTCTGTATGCAACTGTTTGGATGTAATAAGCTACTTACCCAGAGGAATTCCTCCTTCTTTGGGTAACATGAGACCTTCAGCTCCAGCCACCCACACAAAAGGCACTGTCATACCTGAGAACATACAATTAAGTTACGATTCAAGCCAACAATCGACGATGTCGCCTGAAGAGTTGAGAATTTGAAATTCAAGAGTTTCTTCCTTCAATTATGAAGAAGGATAACTTAAGAAATAATTAACTGCATATTAAAAATAATAATAATTAACTGCTTACAATATTGTCCCCACTCAGGAGGCATATTTTTGTGATAGCAATGACCAGCAGGATGATCGAGGTACTTTTCAAACACGCTTTCTTCAGATCCATGTTGAGATGGCACAGTGCACTCAAAAAAGTTAATGTGGTGCACCCACTGCTTATTTGCTTCCTCTATCAATGTGCGGTACTACAATCAATAAGAAGCAATAATTAATGACGAGACGATACATATTATAATCTATTCTTAGGTTTGCGTCACCATACTCCGATAATCTGATGCTTGGATTCATAAACATGGGGTGATTTCACAATCTTGCAGAAGTAGGTTGTATCAGAATCCCCTGGAACAGTTACTCTCCCCATTCGCACATCCCAATACTTAACGCTTGAATCCCGATTATAGTCGTCATCAGGGAAAGCCTGAAGATGTGTTGGTACTTTCAAAAACAGGCTTCTGACTCCTCGAAGGTCAGGTCCATGGTAGCGAGGTGTGAACTTTGTTCCAGAGACAAATGGATCTTCAGGACTTGTGGCCCAAATTAGTCTCATTGTATCTTCCTGCATTGATTTGTAATTTAAAGTAAACATTGACTCTTACAACAAGCCATCTAAGGAAGTAAGCTTATACGTACAGTAATCTCCATGTCGTGCTTCGTATCGCAAGAATTCCAAGGTCTGCTAAACCTAATTGTTGTGCCATATTCATTTTGCTCAGCCCAGAGGAGCTCTACATTACTCACGTCATCTTCAATAGGCATCGTATTTCCAGTTGCATACAGATCCTGGACAAAAATTAAAACAGCAAATTACACCGCTAGTTCACTTCACTAGCTACTTTTACATAGCAAATATGCAGGTCCAACATTAAATAAAAATCCACAAAGGTTGATTAAAAAATCCAATCAAAAGCTACTTATCATAATCACATGAAACAATTACTCCTTGCTTACTTTTATATGCGCTTTGCCATCAGAATCAATCCATCCCATGACAATGTCACTTCCCCTCATGGCTCCATTGGGAGAAAATCCAATTGCCACGTATCCTTGGACTGGAGCAAACATTTCCATGATAAGTTTATCAGGGTCTTCATTATTGAACCGCAATATAAACCGGTCGTCTAAGGGTAAGTCTCTAGTCCAAACTATAGGCTCATTCGATCCTACAGATACACCTTTCACCGAAACTATAAAATTCCACGAGGTGAAAAATACTAAAAGAATGAGTGAATACTGCATATTTCACAAATAGCAGAGGGAAGTAATCCCACGGAGGCAACTTATCGGGACTCGAAGAATGACTGATTAATCTTGGGCTGGAACTGCTGGAAGCTCATCAAATGAAACTTTTTCCTTACAACTTCTCATCAGCGCATGAAATATCATTCACGTATTCTGCTCATCATTAAATGAAGAAGTCCACACAGTTTTTTGCACCAGTGAAATAGGACAAACACTTTTCAGTTCTCCAGAGAGTACTGGTTGTTTTATAACAAACTGAACTTTCTGAGCTTGGATATCTGTGTAAGTGTTAAGAAGACATGCAATCCTACTTTATTTTACGGGCTATATATTCATGACCACTTTTCATCAAAATCTCACGAATGCTTGGTGGTACATAGTAAGCATGTATAGTGTTCTGAAATGGATGATGATGCCAATGATATGCCTTGCCTTAGGTTGGTGTGGTTCTACGGGTTCTACAAAAGTCAGCATGAGGCTAGAAATCATGAGAGAAAAAAGTAACAAGTGGTGCCGGCTGCAGCTATTGTACATTGTTTTCTTTTATGAGAAAATTGTCCAGTAAAACTGGTTGTAGCCACGCAATTCAACCAACACCTTGTTAATTCATTCCAGAATGCATTATGCAGAGCTTTAGATTTTTAATTACAGCAGGCAACATTCGGGAGGTTTTAATTGGCATAAACTATTAAAATTCTATGCGAAAACTACTATATTATCAAACAATAAGTAACTAGCAAAAAATTTTATCATTTGGTTAATCATACATTTCGCGAAGGTTCCGTTTGTATTCTAGTTATGAGCTCACTAATGATGACTATTTTTATGTATGCTGAGCTTTTTATCGCCTTATATCGTATCATAAGGGTAAAACAGATTTTGGCGAAGCTTCGGGATTTTAGTCTTAATCAGGGGAGCAGGGAGCTTCAAATCAGGTACACATGGAATTGCAGTTAAGGTAAAAACAGTGTCGTGAAGTAGGGAAGATATTTTTTAACGCTTTAAAAATAGGTAATTATGTTTATGTATCACATGCAAACCGATATTTAGTACTACAATTACTTAGTACAAATTGTTTCCTTTGATACAAACCCACCTGAAGAAGTAAGGGTTGAAATGCTTTTAAATTTTATTGGTGCAGGCTTAATGAAACATCAACCACATTATTCAAGTCGGTTAAAAATTAACGCAAGACGAATTGTTTAAGTATTCTATGATTTACATGAAACCTGGCTGGAAAGTAGTTGACTCAGGCAACGACTCCATCAATGGTGGTGCAGGAGTTGGTGCTACCTTCGTTGCTGTCGACGAAGGCGTGTAGTAGATTTGCATCAAGACAATCACAAACTCAGACACTCGGAAAAGAAATTCCAAGCAAGTCTGCCGTTCCATGTTGAAGTAGCGACCACACCGGAAATCAAGGAGTCTGCAAGATTTGATTCTATACCAGTATAACTCATAGCTTTGCTTTCCCTTTGGAATATACCGGAGCCCTTCCATCCAACTGTCAATGAAAGCGTCGGATTTGTGATCCACATTTCCCATTGCTGGGAAGAAAGTCAACATTCTCAAAATAAAAAGAGCCATCAACACAGTGTAAGCTAATACTATTCGTCCATCCATGGATGAAAAAAGCTGAATAGCATTGAATCCGTGGAGCGTAAGCATAAGTAGGTACACAAACTGATGACCAGGAATCATTCTAGCGAAACTGTGATTGTAAGCCTCAATCAAACTTTCTACTCGCAGGTAGCCTTCGATTCCATACTCAATGTCGACCAAGTTCTGAATTATTCTGGACATTTCTGTCTTTGCGAATACATCTTGTTCGTATTCTGCTCCAGTGAGGAGAGCACTGTGCTTGCGGCTTTTAGTTGTCATTGCACTTCCCAACGCTTCGAATGCTTTTGATGAAACGTCGGCATGTTTCTTGTGGATGAGATCCAAGACGGGGATTTCGTCGCATCCCCAACGAGTCATCACAACGCCTCCTTTGTAGCTTAAAGTCTCCAGAATGTGACCAATTGAGCTGGACATGACTGTCGTGAGTACTTCAATGGCATAAATATTGCTCCAAATTATAGCATAAACCCATAACTGGAATGCAACTGCAATTAATGGACATATCAGATTATCATATTGCCCCATGATATAAAAAATGCAAAAAATATACTTTTGGAAATAATAGCTTTCACTTTGATAGAGGCAAAAACTTACCACTCAGGTAATGAAAAACTTCGGACTCCTCTCCCTCTTCGGACAAGGTGTACAAGTACGCAGAGAATTTGGGATCTCCGTACGAATGACATCCAACAACAATGGCCCCAATAATTCCCAGGATGATGTAGTATCGCGATATGAAATCAAAACGCTCTTTTTGTCGAAAATGGCATGTCGAGAGGGTAGGAGTTGGACCTTTCTTTGCTATAGCTAATCCTCGAAAAGCCGATCCAATTATCCGTCTTTCAAGATGACACCACTCATTAACCACTGCAGCAAAATGACCCTCATCCCCAAACGACTTTATGTAATTCGACATGGGAAGGAGAGCCAAGAGACACCATGTTAATTGACCGATAATATAGATATTATCAACCCCGTCAAGAAAAATGAAAAATAATTGGAAATATTGAAAGAAGATATGGAAAGTAGCAACAGCAAAGTTCAAATAATACATCCACACGAACGGCCCTCCTTCGCATAAAGATAATCTTGTCCCTCGGCTGTCAAGTTGGTACGGGAAAGTTCCGAAATTTCTAAGGAGGTTGAAGTAGAAGATATAGGCTCCATAATTGTCCTCCTCCATGTTGAAGATTATTTGGGAGGAATCGAAGCTTCTAAAACCGATGGAAGCGTCTATCTAGTGTTTCTTGAATTGACAAATAGCAGGATTATTGTTCCTAGAATTAGATTGAACTGGCCGCACAGGTCTTCCAAGGGTATTTATTAACTTTCGCCTGCTCCCATATTGCCAAGTCATTGCTAATTATGATTTAATCAAAGGCTTTGCCTGAGGAATTGGCTTTGTACATTTGTGTTGAAATAGCTGCGATTAAAACAAACTAAACTGTTGTAGGATATGCCATAGTTGATTGTGTGCAATATTGCGGGGCGATATTTGTGGCCACCTCTGCACTGCATGAAATATTATTATGAATTCAGTGAAATTCCAAGCACAAAGCTGATAAGTAAATTACAGGATATTGTCATTAGTGAGAATTTTTGGGTGATTCAATCTCATTAATCCGGTAAATAGTAAGGTGTAGAGTGCTATGATGAATGAATGAGTTTATTTTTTATTCACGTACTCTTGAATTAGGGAATTGACACCATTTTTACTGATGCTTCGGGTAATCCAACATGCTCTAGATATTACTTCAAAATTGATTGCCATTTATCGGTGAATTTATCGGGCGCAGCTGGGGTAAGAAATGTTGGAAAATTAAGGCTTTGGCATGTAAGAATGATTTATATCTGTAGCGTTAAATAAACAAGACAAATGACAAGTTGGTAGTTATTACATAATATGAAGTCAGTTTAATGCAAACATATTACATACATAGAAGCTTATAGCGTGTAATAAATACAATGTCATGTGTGTACTCGTATAGCAAAACTAAGCACATAGCGCCAATAGTTAGAATAACTACATGCAATGAATTAATGATTATCCAGTAGATTTTAAATAATAATGTAATACCACTTGCTCTACTCAAATCGTAAGGAAAATAGTTATGAAAAGTTATATTATGATGAAGTCCTGCATACGCATAACATACAGTTTAACTAATGAATCTTATGATTGAGCCAAGGGCAAGACTGAGATAATTTAAGATGTTAAAGCATGTCTTATATAAGAATTAATAGTGCCGAGACTCCAGAGTGTCGACATTATTATTTGGCTGCTATATCTTAACAACTTACTACAAGCATAGGATACATATGTACCCTCTGATTGGTTGATGAAGACACTGAATTAAATCAGAAGATAAACCTGGTACATAAATTCACCCTGATTCACTGACCTGACAGCTAATCTTAAAGATCACATCGTTCCGTGTGTGATAAGTACATAATACAGAAATGCGGACGATTTGAAAACTTGAATTTTAAAACCTAAGCCCAGATTACAATTTTAAAGTGTTTGTTTCAAAAAAGTGTTATAACATAAAATATTCAAGTTTTTGATGATAGATAAAATCATAAAATACTATTTGAATCCTCGAAAGTTCCCGTAACCCGTACAAGTTGAACTCGACATAGTTGTGCTTATAAGTATACTCTTGCTTTACAAAAAAGGTTTGAAAATGCTAAAGCCCCCATCTGATAGAAACCTTAACTGTTTAGCTTTACATTTTGACACTGATTCACGGGGATGATTAAAATACTTTTGATTTCGTAAGTAGTTGCGTATTTCGAGTTTCGTAATCTTTATTAAAATAAAAGCTTCATGCTTTGTCATAAATATACTTCCTGAATATAATTTCTTCAGTCGCGTTCATCATACTCGTTAAATACTCTGGCATCTGGATTAAAGCGTTCTGTTCTGAGGGTCCGATTTCATTCTTCTTAGGTTACTTGAAAATCCAACGTAGATTTGGATGGATGATTGGCCTTCGATAGAATGGTACTCATTGTCAGTGACATAATTTACTACGGAGAAACTGTGTTAAGTACGCAATGCTTAAAATAGATGTGTATAGCTATTTACCAACTATTTGTCATATAATTTGTGAAATGATTGAATAAAGTCTAAGATATGCGTCTACCGGATAAAACTTGAAACTCAATACTCATGTCATCTTCTTGTATCAGTCTGTATCGTGCAAATCGTTTGCACCCGTTAATCCGTCTCCATTTACATACGGAGATGTCGTGTTCTTATTTCCTATTTCAGGAAATATCATTTCAGTTTGCACCCCTTCCTCTCCTCCTATCTACAAAACAAAGGAGACAAATGTGAATTAGCATGCAGTATTCATGATCAAATCATCAAACTTGTCTTTACTTCATGAAATATATATATATGTCTGTTATAGTCAATCACATCTTCTGTATATTGCATATTGCACTCTACATTAATCATTAATGCGACTACTTCCAGAAGAACTCAAAAAAGAAAATTTCATGTGCTAATAGATTTTAGTATTATTTATCAACCAGAGTCATGAGTTGCTTGCTGGTTGGAGTTGACGTGGAATTTCTTCGGGGCTTTCGCTTGCTCATGTGGCGTTCCACCCACTTGAGCATCATCAGCACCGAATCCGTACTTGGAAGTCTGCGATCAGCGAATGTCCTCACAGTGTGCGATGGAGTGACACGGAAAGTCACTGCCATTCCTTTCAAAGCCTAAATTATGAAAAAACGAGAAAACTTTATTGCTGTTCAGCTAAAAGATGATGAAAAATAACTCTCCATCAAACGTAGATAAAACTATATAGTTTCTTTCGAACCTGAATAGCATCTTCATCAGTAGCATCATCACCAGCATACACGATCCTAACTCGCTCGTGCCAATCGACTCCAAAAGCAGTTCGCAGAATGTAAATTGAGGCTCTTCCCTTGTTCCACAAAACAGGAGGCTTTGCTTCCAGAATGCAATGTCCTCTCGCTGCTACGAAATCATATTTCATCATCAAATCACAAGCTCGAGCGATCATAGCTGGACGAAGAAGTTGGGGAACATCTCGATAATGGTAGGTGAGAACTGCCCCCTTGTTCTCAACCCAGGCTCCGTCGTGGCAAAGCTGAAGAAGGACAATTCTTGTGTGATTATCAAAATCCTATAGGTTTTCATTAGCTTTATTTTGAGGGTTAAGTTACCTTTTCTTGCATCTCTTGGAGCAGGTTGCTAACTTTCTCCTCATAGCATCGTGGCATGGGATGGACAAACTTTGTTCCATCAGGGTGAAGGATTTCCAACCCGTGGTTCCCAGCATAAGTTAGATTAGGGATTCCAACCATTTCCTTCACATTGTCCACGCTTCGTCCAGAGACGATAGCAATGTATACGTCTGACATGTTGGAAAGCCGCTCAAGTACCTGACCAGAAAATCATAAGTGTAATTAATGTTTTCTTATAGCAGCCAGCTATTTTTGGAACAGATTTGTTACCTTCTTCGTCTCCACCGGAATCGTTGCCAAATCGGGATGTGGTGCAATAGGAGCCAATGTTCCATCGTAATCCAAAAGCAAAGCAAGTTTACAAGAGGGTCCGACATATTTGCAGAGGATTCCCTCAAAGTCATCCATAGTCAATGGAGTCATGGTTGTTGGTAACACTTCGTCTCCGTCCTCAACGGTCAAACTTCCCATTTCCTAATTGATTATGTACATGAATTATTATCACAAATATTGAAAGCACTTTCGGAGTCATCTTGCTGTGTGTGCTATATACCTTGAGGAACGACCTCATCCAATAAGTAACATCGTAAGTGCGTTCACGTTTCCTCAAATGAGACATTCGAACTTCTCGCTCGTCTTCAGGCATACACAGAGCTCTGTTAAGAACTTCAGCTGCATCGTCCAATTCGTATGGATTCACAAGGAGAGCTTCATGCATCATTTCACCTGTGAGTACATTATCGCATGATAATATTAATATTGTTCACTGTACATAGATTAGTATGACTTGTCTAGAATATACAATATACCTGCTCCGGCAAACGGAGAAAGAATAAGAACTCCCGGCTCCTTTATTTGACATGCCACAAATTCCTTTGCAACAAGATTCATTCCTGTAATGTAAAAACATCTTAATTTTAGAACATAGCATGATTAAGCCGCAAACAACAACAAGGATTATTTACCGTCTCTCAAAGGAGTCACGAGAGCCACGAACGAGTCCCTAAATGAGAAAAGAGTACCATGAAGATTGTAAACTGAAGCCACGTGTAAATAGTTGATGACTACATCAAAATCTAATTCAGTAAGAAGAAACCCATGAAAACTGCGAACCTGTAGAAAGCTGCCAACTCGTCTTGTCCCACGCAACCATAAATGTACCGGATAGGACTCCAATTGGGGGTAGTAAATCTACCATTAATTCTTCCCACAAGTTGGTCCAACTCCTCTTTCAAGTCCTGGTACTCCTTTACGTCAGTTCGGGAAGGAACTGCGATTTGCAGGAGAGCAACCTGTGAAGCAAATGTACTTTCAATTTATCGTTCAAGTCTCGAAGACGAGCACGCGTGTAAAATAATTCGAAAGAATTCAGGTTTACTTTCTCCTTGTGCTCAGGATACTTTTCCAAAAGTCGTTCATATGCTTTCAACCTATGGACGAGCCCTTTGGTGTAATCTAAGCGATCTACTCCAAGGATAAGTTTCTGATTACTGCAGGTCACCACTTGAGGTGCTTCCTGTGCCATTTGAACGAATCTGTCAAACGGGATGCCAATGGGAAGAGGCCTGACTCTGACAGTACGCCCTCCCACCTGAAGCAAAGGTACATCGTTAAATTGAGAGGAAACTGTCTTTGTAGTTTTACTTATAGAGGATTGAGTGAACTTAAGTACCTCCACAAGCATTGAACTGCGATCAACTCTGCATCCCAACCTACGTTGGCAGCAATCAATGAAGTTGAGACAGTAGTCAACAATGTGGAATCCAATCATGTCACAGCCAAGCATTCCTTGCAGAACTTCATCATCCCTGGGGAAAAGCCGGAAGATGTCCCAAGAAGGAAAAGGAATATGAAGGAAAAATCCCAATTTGCATTTCAAATTTTCCTCATCAGCTTTCTGTCGGATTGTGTTTGCTGCTGTCATCAGATGATAATCATGAATCCAAACAAGTGGAGGTGGTGAGTCAGGTTCCATTCTTTCATTTGCCTTTCGCAGAGCTTCCAGTGTCATTTCAGCAAACACCATATTTGCTTGCACGTAAGCCTATAACCACGAGCATTTGTATGCTAAACCTTGAATGAATTGAGTGGTTTAAATATGTTGAGACTGAAGTTAAGACTTACATCCCAGCTGTCAGCGCTAAACACGGCTCTATCACTCATCGAGTGGAACAAGGGCCAAAATGTCCCATTGCAGCATCCATTGTAGTATGAATTGAAGACTTCCTTGTCCAGAGTCACAGAGACAATCTAAACATTCAAACTTGAGGATAAACTACTTTTTCAAGGCCACAGTATTCCAATAAATGATAAATTAATAGACTGATTCATATTTCATACTTGGTTCGACTTTAATCCAGCCGTTGGTGTTTTATCAGTTGGATCAGACTCCGGGATTACCAACTTCGTTTCCCCGTAATCTTCAGGGTACATTCCAGCCCATCCCACCCATTGACCACCGCATTGAACTACCACTGGAGCGACGGCAGTAACCAAACCTCCTGCACTGAAATCCATTAATACTTGCAAATTAAGCTTCGGGATAAAATATGAAATTATGAAATTATTTGATTCAGTCATGTTTGCATCAATATTTTTGTATCATTTTAATCTCAGCCTTCCGCAACATTTCATAAAAAATTTAACAATTTAACTTGAAATTTGATTCGATTGCAGCCTGCGTATGGATTTTTTGTTTTAATTGCAAAGTTCTATACGCACAACAAATCTGCGGCTGAGTTGTAACATTCAAGTTGACACGGTTCGAGTAATTCTTTTTCGAGTTT
>JAQGAC010001250.1:0-14794 GCA_034696585.1 Isotomurus maculatus | reverse complement strand
TATGTCAATTTACAGATCTCTAGCTATTATAGGGGTTGCTACAAAAATCTGCAAAGAAAGTACTTTTTACACATTTTGGATACAATGCTAATGGCACGTACCACACAATCTAAGGGGCATAGACAGATTTCAGGGGCGGATGTAAAAATACATTAACAACATTGTCACTTGTCTTCTGACTTATCCTGGCGTCCCCACAGCTCGCATTCTTTGGTTAACCTTGAAATTATTTGCAATAAGTTGGATTTATAAGCAATACTTTGGCGAAAGAGAAAAAGAACTGGGGTAACAATTCCTATTACCTCAATTAATTGTAAGTGATCTTACGATAAAATGAGAGTAGACTTACACTGTACCTCCCGCAATAAAATGCCGTAGTTTGATAATCGAGTTCTTGATAACGACGTGTATATAAGTTGTGTTATTTTTTTACCATAAATCTCAAGTGCCCAGTATTTGCAGACATGAAGAAAAAGTAAGATATTTTTGACTATTTTTAGATATTTTTGAAACTTGTTTGAAAGAGCGTTAAGGTTCTTCTATTACTCTAATTTCTTACTTTATATCCAAAGCTCTTTTATAATCTTTGCATGCTTCGAAAATTTCAAAGAATTTCACAAATCTGTTGAAAAAGTCGCATAATTCTTTGAAATCTTTTTGCCAAAACTATTATTTAAAATCGTGAAAGATTTCCATGTGCTAAACAATCCTATCGGCCACTACGAGTTCCACACGGCGATATTGAAGGGTTTGTATCATGTACCTTATCCAAACTTTGCACGAGAGTAAAAAGATCGCTTTTAAGTTCATGAAGCATTGAATTGATACAAGGTACATGCTGCGAAAAGGTTTAAAAAGTACATTAAATGTTGCTAGTTTCTTTGCCTTCAAATGATTTTTCAATGGTGTGTGGAAGTAACTATGACATTCTAGCCCAGACTTTTTTAGTTTTCAGTCTACAATTAAAGTTTAGGAAAGTAGATTGAACAATTTTGTTCTAATTCAGGCTTATCATAGATTCTGTGCTAAAATTGATCTTTAACCCTTTGATTGATGACTAACTTTGATTGATGATTGATTTTTAACCCTTTGGCTCAATTGATGATTTTCACAACCCATCGCCAGCTGCGGAAGGGCATCAAATGATGATTGCGCAAGAATGAGCGGACACGCGGATGATCATAAATTGATGTTTTCAAAACTCCCAGCCCACAGGTGGATAAGCATCAATTGATGACGACACGAATGATTGACTACACACGGAACATCATCAATTGAGGGTTCGTAGATATTAAGCCAAATTGCGAGTTTTATCAACTTCTTTAGACATGTTTAGACAATTTCTAAATTCTGTCAGCTTAAAAATTCAGAACTTTTCAATTTATGCAAATAAATTCAAAAGTTTTGTAAAATACTCTTTTAACCATATTTGGAGAGGCAGTTTCAAAAATCATTTCTAAACAACTTGTGACTAAATTTTTAAAAAAATTATCAAAATTTTGAAAAGCAATTTTTATCAAAATTTTGAACACTTGTTTTTCAAGTTTTTAAACATTTGTTTTACTAAATATCAAATGACGTTTCATCATAATTTCGAAAAAACCATTTTTACCACAATTTTGAAAACTTGTTTGTCAGAATTTTGAATTTACCATTTTTATCACAATTTATAAAACTAGTTTGTCCAAATTTCAAAAAAATATTTTTACAAAATTTTTACAAAATTTCGAAAACCATTTTTTCAAAATTTTGAAAACGATCATCAAAATTTTGAAAACTAGAATCCCCAAATTTCCAAAAGCATTTTATCAAAATCTCGAAAACTAGCATCTCCAAATTTCGAAATATATTTAGTCAAAATTTCGAAAATATTAATGTTCAAAAAATTTTGGAACATTCGAACTCTTCAAAAAAGTTTTGTGAAATTTGTTTTGTGAAAAATTATAAATACGCAATCCCTACAAATGTTAATTTTTACAATTTTACTATGTCGCAACATGCACAAAATATAGAAAGTTAACGTTGCATTGGATTACAGTTTATCATTGGCAGGTATACGGAATTTTCAAAATCGCTAACTTCCAAATTTTAAAAATTACCCACGTCTTGGGGAACAAAAATGTCTCGTTGAATCCGCACAGAAAGGAGTGCATATCTTACGAGGTTCCAAGCTAACTCCAAGGCAGAATATAAAATGGCCCAAGGCTGGCGAGATTGCCTTTGAATTTAACCTACGATCAAAAGGGTTACTATTTCCTATTAGAATATTAAAACTCTGAGCGCGATAATTCCCTTCACTGAACCAAATGCGTATTCATGATGATTGACTTAAATTTGACAAAATATAATCCAATCAACTCGGCACACAAAATAAAGCTTTTTGTCCAGAAACATAATTTTTTTAAATCGCGCTCTATAAGCATCGGAGCTTTATTTTTTCTCCCAATAATGAAATATTTGCTAAATGAGTTTGCATTTGTTTTCAAAACAACATTCGAATAGCAGGCTTGCGGCGCATCCTGAAATGCAAATATTTGGCTCATTTAAGACTAAAAGATTAGACAATTTCTCATTTTCCCAACTATTCTAACTGGCAATGCATCAACAATCGTATGTGACAAATGTTTGCCTCTGTTGCATTATGCTTGGATTAAGTTTGGTTTAAAATTACCAGAAACGCATTTACAATTCAGAAATATACTGAGAGTCATAGATTACGTGGTTCAGCAAGTAAACTGGCATGTTTTGAATGGAAAATGGAACCTTGTTGGTGACTTTAGCCGGATTTGTTCTAACAATTTTTTATGAGACAATATCGTATAAAACTTAAAGAAATTACTTTGACCATTTTCTTGAATAGCTATTTTTAATGAAGTTACAACCCCGCAAAAGAACACGATGATAATACACGATGCTAATTTCACGGTTTTATACATAGGCAGGTATGAGAAGATTACTATAGGTGAAGATGGAAGAAAGCAAAATCGCCGTTTTCACCGACTTTTACCGCTCTTTCCTTGGGACTGTAACTTCGATACAAGAGGCAATTCAGGAAAAGGGTCAACAGTGATTTCTTTAAGTTTGATCCACGAAAATATAAGATAATTTGACAAAAACAGCACCAATTGGAATTAGTAAAAAACTGCTATTTGTAGTAATGCTTCCGGAATTGTTAACGGTAGAAATCACTCTTGGAATAATGAGCGTTTTAACAAACTTAAAGCTTTACACGTTTAAACTCAATATCAGTATCACCAGCTATTGATAATTAAATATGTGGACTTTAGGCCGTCCATCGGTTTATTTTGGTTAAAAGAGGAGACTATGACAAAAATAATTTTCTAACATGTCTCGCAGCTTCCATGAGTATCCTTATAGTTTGCTTACATATGTGTTTGTTGATTATCATGTGTGCGTGGTGTGCGTATTGCCATGTTTGGGTGTGTTATGTGGAAGTTCAGTCCAAAATTTGGCGGATAATCCCATGAAAACATTCACGAACAGTTAAAAAATCATAAAAGTGGTTTTTTAGAAACTGTGAGATCGGAGTACTAGAAGAAACTTTCCTAAAAGGTAAAATTGTTTTTAAACACCTAAAAAGAACCAAAAGTATCACATTCTCTTTATTTACCAGATAATACTGAGCTTCATTAGCGAGCCAAAGTTTTGAAAATTTCTAAGTTAAGAAAAACCACAACTTACGTAAACTTTTTAATCTTGTAATCAAGAAACTCGATTATCAAAATACGGCAGTACGTTGTCAATCTTTTCAAACGTATACTTGCATTGCATTTCACACCAACCCTCTGAGTGTGACGTTTCAGTAATTTTAGTTTTGTCAATCTTTTCTGGGCTCCACATATTACAAGTTTACGTTTTCGATAACCCTACATGCTAGTGAGGCAGCATTACTGTGTTACTTGTGTTTTGCGTTGCAAAGTCATGTTGGCTAAAACTGCCATTTGGACTTGGAATTTTGTGTTTTTTCCATAAAGGTACATGGGTTTTATAACGTTACCTTCATTAACAAGTTATTATTTATGATGCAACAATGTAATCTGCGATATTGAAAAGGCACGTTGGTGTGTTGTTTATCTAGTACAAAGTTTAGTCAAAAATCAAAAATCTAAAACCTTAACATCATTCTGTTAAGCAAAACAAAGCAGGTTGGTCGGCTATAATCAAATAATTGTTGGATTTGATTCTTTGTCATTCCCTAAATTTAAGGAAATTCTAAATGTGAAATACCTTGTTTTGACTTATCGCGCAAATCAGTTAACAATTCTACGAAAAAGTGAATGCCACAATAGGTTCGAAATCGAAATAATAATAATAATTTTATTGATCAAGAAATCTCCAATAAAGGAGTAGTTACATCTTGACATTAGGTCAGACACACACAGATTGACATAAGTAGTAAGAAAATGTACATAGTAAGTGAAGAGAGGCATACTGCGCTTATACAAATACAAACGTGTTACAAAGATAAATTAGAGTAAGAGTATAGTCAACATAACAATGTATGAAATAAAAACAAGCCGGTTGAGCAGAATAGAGAAAGAAGCTATAACTTTATAGTTACACAGACTGGTGATTCATTTCACATTTCTATAGAATAGGAAATCAATCAAATCCAGCCCTAATGAGGGATTTAACCTCTGCTTTAAAAGAACCATAAGAAAATCTACTACTACTATTTCGCCTAAATTTCACCCTACTTCAGCGGTGGTCCACAAACCGATCAGGAGTGTACCTGGTCCATCTCACTTAGGATTTTCGAATTCCAAAAGTTTTATTTCAGATTTCTCCAAACGTATTATTCGTCGCTGCTCTAAATACCTGCTGTTCAACTTTCCACTCAACTGTGTAAAATTGAGGTTATATCACTTTATCTAACTATGAGTTCGACTAATGCATAGACCAGGCATGGAAAATCTTACCTAATACCCTAATTAGATTCGGGGGACATAGGAAGGTCGGGGGACGACGGGGAGTAAAATCGATTTCAGGGCCTCACAGGTGCCCTTAATTTTTAATTTTGTAGACATTTAAGAAGCAAGGGACGACGTGCAGAACGAAAAAATGAATTGAGGGCACAGGAGGTGCCTTTAATGTTTAGTTTCTTACAAATTTCGGAAGTTTTGTTCGCTCTGAATGACTTGTGATGTGTTTAAATATGCTATTGTTAAGGTCACATTATCTTAACATTTTTTTCTCATTTAGCAAAGGATCTCTAGGGTATTCTAGAAAGCTTAAAAAAAGAAAGTCTCAGTAATCACTTATAAAATTAAAACACCCAACCTAGTAATAGATTATATTTATAGAAATTGATTTTTATTGTTGATGAATTTAGTTGGAAAAGATCTAAAGTTTTACCGTAAGTGTAAGTGCCCTAATCAGGGGGCGAAAATAAAAATAAACCAGTAATCAATTCACTTTAATTTATTTGTTAAGGAACAACCGTGAGTTGCGGTTGTCATGAAGTTGCGGTACTTGCTATCAGTGACAAAAAACTAAAAAAGTTTAAGACAAGCTGAAGTTAACATTACCTCCCACTAGGATGTGTAATATCATGAGGGAACAAACTTTCCAAATTTATTCATCAACGAAGACGAAGGGAGAGTGGAAGTGAAAAGAAATACCACATACATCGACGTAGTTTTCTGAATTTTGTTTTTCTTAATTTGCTATCAAGAAGCTTCTAGCAGATGGATGATACAAAAACGGGATTAAATTTCGTACTTTCCCTGCCAACTTGTAATGTATTCTGGCATCCATATATGGCTTTTGAACATTGACCGTGGGCCGCAGGCACACGGTCGGCTCGGGGGACGCAACAGAATGGTTCGGGGGACGTTTGTAAGATTTTCCATGCCTGGCATAGACATGTAAAAGCCGATTTTATTGTCTGTGAGCGTTTTGGCCCAAAAAAGTTTTTTCGGGTAAAATTGCTGAAGTTCGCGCGTTCGCGGTCGAAAAAATTTTTTTTCGGGATTTTCGAAATTTTTTGGGGTTTTCGGGATCTTTGGGTGATATGACCTTTTTTTTGGTAGGGATTTTTCCGAAAAAAGTCGGGAAATTTTCAGAAAAATTTAGGGATTTTGCACCAAAAAACGGGAAAAAATTTCCCGTTTACGGGTGTCCAGGAAGATTCGAGACCCCTGGTTTAAAACTTTCCGACTAAAAGCATCAAGTTAATTGCTAAGTCCACTTCTGTTATATACTTTTATGTTAAGTTAAGTATGAGTAGGTAATCTTGTAATTAAAGTGTCCTTTCACTATAATGTTCTTACCAAAAGGTTGTTTATTGTAATTTATCTATCCACATCTTTTACTCTGTCCTTACTCTGTCCTTATAAAACAACTTGTCTCACTTGACCTCACAGCTCACTGGGTTTTCATAAAACTTAACTTCTTTCCTGTTGTTTAAACCAATATTTTACACACTTGCTTCATAGTAGAATGAATGGCATTGAACACCACATTACATATGCAAGCATATGACGTACACGCAGTGCCTGAGCTAATTCATATTTTACTTTAAAATTTGTGACTTGCAATACCATTACTTTCCATTCCAGTGTACTTTAAAGTCCTCTTAACTTCCGATTCCTTTAATTTCAATTCTAAACTTTCATTTCCTTCACTTTCCATTCCTTTACTTTTCGATCCGTAACTCGATGCGCGCACGACAACGACAACTTGAACACCAAAATGCATAAGCAAGTTCTGTTTTACATGACCAAGAAGCATCTGGAGGACTCACACTAACCAGAAACCTCGTCGACGGTCCCCTACAACCTCCCTGGAGCATCCAAACAACGCCAGTAATCGATCAGCAGCTTTATATTAATTTTTAATCATTGTGACCATTATATGATCAGTGCATGACTGTCTATATCTAACTGTGTAAACTAATAAATATTAATTATTCTCTTGCTTAAATAGCTTAAACAAAGTTCTCTCTTGACCTTCATCCTTACTCATGACATACATTATTACTCACTAAGATTAGTCGCATTATTTCCCTATGTCACAGGTTGATTAGCTTTGATTTGATATTTATATGTATTTCGGAATCATTGGTTTAAAGCTACGACAAATCTCTACCGTAAAGAAGAAGAAAAGCGCGAATGACCTTTGGGCCACTTATTCACATGATTTATTTCACACGAAATTACAGACTATTAATTTTTGTGGCCAACATAGGCATGGTATAGAATAGTGTAAATAGGTTCATCGTGGATTCCAAGCACGTGCCTAAGTTGCTCCGTCCTATTACTTTAGGTCCGTTCTAGAAATTCATCTTTAGTTTCTGAGAAAATAAGATGTGAAAATGATACCACAATAAATTCAAACTAACCCTTGATATTTCTTCGACTTAATTTTATGAAGAAGGTAATCGTAGTTCTGACTAAGCTATGTTGTGTATGGATAAATTGGATCGAATAAGAATACGGTTGATATGATATAATTGATATGTAACATAAAGGATGTACTGAATTTTAATTTTCCCTACACACTTATTTACTATAGTACTAGTATTAGTACTTTACGAATTGCCTGTGAGTTGAAAATTATGTGGAAGCAATAAGTGTGAGTGTCACAAGTCAAGTTGTTTCTGTCTTGTTTGTTATTACCATGGAAATTCCATAAGTATTTATGATTCAAATCACATTTGCGTATTCCTCAAAGCTTTAAGTTCAATTTTTGTGCAGATAATTCATGTAAATACTTGTTGAGTTTTTAAACATTAATTGTTTTAATGGGAAAAGCATTAAAAAACAATTATAAAAGTTTCGGCATAATTTACTAGCAATAATTTGATGTTATCATCAGTGAAACTTACTATTAATAGAAAACCATACTTCGTATTTTGATTCAGTTCTGCTAAGTAAAACTTTTTGTCTTTTTAAGAATTCCAAATCTGAAGAATGAAAACTTCTTTAGCGAGTGCGAAATGCCTAATGAGCTAAGTAGCAAAATTCTTCTAATTAAACAAATCCAAATTTATCCAGACATTCTTAATACTTCATTCATAATTGTATCGTTATCATTAAAGTGCGCCGGTTATTGGAATATTCCAAACCCCCAAGGAAAAGCTTTGAATTGAAATTCTAGCACCAAGAACACAATTACTTTTAACCAAACTCACAATCAGCTCAGGAGTAAAGATTAAACCTTTTAACTTATTCAGCAATGCGCTGGTGGAAAATACTTTTTCTTCCCGGTAGCATGGGGTCATTTTTAACAAACTTCACGGTCCCATCCCATATTCCCATGTCCCATTTAAAACCAAATACACAAATATTCTTTTTTAAATGGTATTTTAACATTTAGCTCTGCTTCAGCATTTACCGTCTCAGATACACTTGAAGTCACAAAATACCTTGCTTTATCCCAAGACTAGGTGGCTGCCCATTGGTCAATGTAATTTATAAAGGGAATCCCAATATATAAAAATAAATTCAATACAATCCGGACTCCTGAATTTTTATAGCCATTTTTAATTTTTGAGTGATCTTAATTCTTCAGATTTCCTATCAGTCCTGCCCAAATGTTCTCCCAGTCCTGCCTCAGAGTTCCCTCAGTTATGCTTCGTAGTTCCCCCAGTCCTGCCTCAGACTTCCCTTAGTTATGCTTAGTAGTTCCCCCAGTCCTGCCTCAGAGTTCCCATAGTCCTGCCTCAGACTCCCCTTAGTGCAGCCCCAGAGTCCCTTAGTCCTGCCCCAGAGATCCCTAAGTGTTGCCCCAGAGTTCCCTTAGTCTTTCCTGAGACTTCCCTTAGTCTGATTGCTGAGCAAAGGGCAGCTAGCATTTCGTTTTAGGGGGTTTTTGAAAAACCAATCGCGAACAACCCACAAATTTCCCCGCCAGTTCCTCAATTTATATCCTTTCAATCCACTTGGGTACAACATGAAATTTGCACGGTTTGGACGTAACAGGCAGCATGTCCTAAATGTTGCCCATCCAACAAAATTCTTCTGACATTTCCATATCCAACCTTTCTTTACCGTCACACACGCTGGGTAGTGGAGGTGTTTACATAGATAAATGCTGATTCCTAAAGGTGGAACTGAGGCATATTCCATATTTCAAAGAAGAATATTTGATGATAAATATTAAAGTATTCTAGAACAAACATTTTTGATTATAAGTGCTTAAGTGTTATTAAAGAAGAATATTCAATATGAGCAAATTTCGATGAATTTAACCCAGGAATACAAGTAAAATGTACATTACTAAGGTAATAGCTTGCGTGACAAGGTAGCTTTTATTTCTCATGAACAATCCTTCAAGAAACGGAGAAATGAACTCGCAAGTGTTTTCCTGTTAAAGTAGCTACCAGCCATATTCTTGAAACTTACGTGTGTTAAATAAATATCGATTATTCGAGGCTTTTTATCATCAAAGCATGGTAAGGGTGAATGATAAACTATTTCGTTCCACGACTAATGCTTTTCGTTCGCTGAAGCAATATTAGGTCAGACGATGGTGTTATGAAGAGAATGAAATGGGGATAGGAGGAGTGCCTGCAATGTGTATTCACAAATACGTACATTAGCAATATTGTGATTGCCGAAGTTCCAGGCAACGTTTCAGAACGGTTGGCTCTTTCCAAAGATTTACATACCCAAGTTACCCTCACCGACAAACACGCTGTTTATTGGATGCCTTTTTCATAGACATAAGCCTAAGCGTTGAACAGGTGAACAAAAGATATTCCATGTATTACAAAGGAATACTTGGCTATACATTTCTTAGTGCTATTAAACAATATTGTTTGATTGCAAGTGCTTAAGTGTTATTTAAGTGAAATGTGCGTCTATATGTGTTTTGGGGTTGATTAAGGGTACTTCTTAATAAGAGTTAGGTTGTCTTCTTAAGTTTGTAATCCACATCTTTAACAGTTTGTTGAGCAGTAAGCACTGGGTTTCTTTCGTAAGGTTTTGACATCAGGCGATTGCCTTTATCAGACATAAGAATAATTGCAGAAAACTTTAAAGCAATAGGATACAATCTTCAAGAGATATTGGAATTAACTGCAAACATTTGCCAACTGATTTTTTCGTCAAAACATTAATATGAACATTTACAACCGTTTTTAAAGATGTCTTAATTTGGATTGAAAATAATTGTCCCAAAATTACTTTAAATTGAACTGACTTGTAGGTTATCAACGCAATAAAAATATAGCTAGTGTCTATAGTAGAACAGTAAACCTTACGTATTCTAAAATGAATGTTGGGACAACTTTCTTGATATTTCTGGAACAAGTTGTAATTACACTTGCGGTCTTACTAAAACCTGAAGAGTTATATATACCTCAACCAAATGACGTGGAAACGTGCACCGTTCATGTTT
The DNA here is from genome assembly GCA_034696585.1 of Isotomurus maculatus. Lineage (NCBI taxonomy): Eukaryota > Metazoa > Arthropoda > Collembola > Entomobryomorpha > Isotomidae > Isotomurus > Isotomurus maculatus. The sequence continues at coordinate 4,429 of JAQGAC010001250.1, read as the reverse complement.
CCTATTTCGCAAATACTGTGACATTGAAACACGCGTTTGAAAACTTGATTTTGAACAACAGAGAAACTGTTTTGTTCACAATATATTCATTTAAAACACAACCGAATTCTTTGGACTTAATGCAACCGGCTGTTAGTTTCTATGAAGAATGCACCTTGAATATTTTATTCGTCGACTTAGTAACAAAACAAACGCCAGCTGTTCTAGAGCTTGATTACAATAGTTATATTGCGAAAAGTGCCTACATCTGGAGGACAAGCTTGTTTTCAACTTTTATTGTAGTCACACAAAACGGGGGTGTAAGGGATTTTGTGATATCTCGTCAGTCGAATGTGAAACTGTTTTTTCATATGGTCAATACTGCAATTAAGGTGTTCCCTAACCGATGGTATTGGGAGAAAACAGTCTACGAGATTCCAAACTTGAACGACTTGGAGAAAATACTTTTCAAACAGTTCCATCCAAAGCCTGCGGCTGGGTTTTATGAAGTATCGACGTCATTACGTGCAAAAACATACTTAGAGTTCCCATCTTGTTTAAATATCATCTATAAGGGTAGAAGAAAAGAAAAAAGAAGATTTTGCAAGTTATTTAATATAGTATACCACAATTTACAGAGTCTACACAACTTTTCGATAAAAGAGTTTGTGCCGCCTTTTAGCGAGTTAAATTCAGGTTTCATTAATATTAACTCCGGATCATCCAGGTTTGGTGAGAGCAGCAAAAATCCCTTCCTCACTGAAGGTAGAATTGAAATATCTTACTGCCAGCAGAAACCTGTTGTTAATATTCAGGTATCCTATGGAAATATTGTCTCCGCGTTTCCAAAAAATGTTTGGCTTTTTATCCTTATTTTAACCATACCTATCTGTGGGATTGCGGGATCCAAGTGTGACGTAGCTGGCAGAAAGTATTCCGTTAAAATGAGTTTACGATTTACTTTCTCCGTTCTGAAAATGTTCATCGACCAATGTCCCCAAGTCCGAACAATATTTAGTTTAGTACTTTACGTTGGATTAATTTTTCTTTCTTGGATATACCGGCAGGAATTGAAGGTTGATATGATAGTCAGCCAACCTCCTAAAATTATGGAGGATTTAACGGAGTTGTTGGTTGCAGGTTATAAGGTTATAGTACTTGATGCCATTGCAGACACCTCACTGAAACCTACTTTTGTAAATAATTTTTGCAAAGTTTTGGAGTTCTCTGTGGCAAAGCCGCACCGACTAGACTTTCCTTCGGAGAAAATATGCAACTTGAATTATCATGAAATTCCATCGGATGATGTTTTTTGATGAGTAGCTTGTTTCATAAACACGCAGTGTTACACGGATGGATGTACCTTTCGAAACAGAAAATGAAGGAATACATTAACTACTTTAATCCAGAACGAGAATGCTTTTTTACAACACAACCTCCTTTTCGTCGAATGTATCATCTTAATGTATTCAGTTCTATGGGAAACTTGATGACAGCATCTATAAATCGGTTTTTAAAATTCGGAATCCTAAATAAATGGATAGATTTGACATCGAGTCAAGCTTGGTTGCTGACGAGGAAAGAAATAAAATACTCGGCACAGTTCAAACAAAGATATGAGCCGTCTTCAATCGAAGTGAAAGTAGTCCTTAACGTCTTTGTTGCACTTATGGTTCTTGAAGCTGCGTGCATTTTACTTTGTCTTGGGGAAATTTGTTTTAAAATGTGCAGCCTAAGAAAGTCTACTTCTACGATTTCTGTGAAAAGAATAGTGTAGAAGGAGCAGTAGATGATTCAGAGCAGAATAGTGTAATGCGAATAAGCCAAACTGCAGAATTTAGATGGATTTTGTGTGATAATCTGACAATAATAAAAGAATTCTTTTCCATTACTTAGTAAGTACTGTAGTTTATTGTTGACTCATTTAAATTTTTACTTGGCAAATCATTGTATCCCTAGCTAAACATGAAGACATCTAGGAATGTTGTAATCATAACAAAATTCGTTGCTTTCGAAAGGAAAGCTCCTCCTTACATTGTTAACAACTACTGTCGCACAATCCTGATTCAGTTCCTATCTTTCACCACCACTTTTTAACACTGACTTTTTCTCCAGGATGTTATACAGTGACGTATGTAAGATCTTGATTTTTTAAATTTAAGATAGAAGAAGTTTAACACACGGATGTTTTTTGCGTTTAAAACGAAAACTTTTGCGCTCTTGGATGTTCTTGTGATTGGTGATCCTGAGAAGCCAACTTTACGGAGAAGTAGGGAATGTGTCACCCCGAATTAAGTCGTCGGGGAGTTCAACTTATGTAAATAGTATTATAATCAGGCACGAAGGAGATATTCCGGCAATAAATTGAGACAAATAAAAACAATCGAAACACTTAAGCCTGCTTACAACAACAAGCAGGAATATGACAATATTCATGTTGACTTATTGCTTGATTTTTGATGCAAGGAAAATTTCTTACCCTTTCGGTCATAACGCAATTGATTTAGACAATCGCGTTTTTTCAAACGAATAACTCAACTACCATTATGAAACAAAGAAAAATTTCCAACCAAAATTTCTTGCTTGCTTCATAGCCTTCTTAGGAACTAGTTAAAGGTTTTTTTTGCTTTGTTTTCGTTTCTTGCGTACAAGAAACTACAACTCAGGTGAGATCCAAAATATTTCACCCATTTCGATAGCTAGTTTTGCTTTATTCGCAAACTGTTTGAGAGTTTGAGGGTACTTTTATTGATGATGCGTAATCTGATCGATTACTTAAATGTGAGAGTTTTCGCAGCAATGCCAACGGAAAGATTAGAGTAGTTTTTTAATACGAAATTCAGCCACATGAGTTCTTGGCCGAAGTTATTGGTCCAGCTTGTAATCCTTACACGGTGTTTGTGTTCAAAGGCAAGTTAATAAATAAATGCTGGATGAAAGGGAGCTGATTTATATTCTTCCCTTTTGCCCTAACCATTCTAGGCTTTCTGAACCAAAGGTCACAGGTTACAAATCTGCAAAGGGGAACCGGCGATGGGATGGGATATCGTTTACATTTACTGAACCAGGGAAAACATTTAATTAAATGAAGCCTACCAGAGAGGTAATTTTGGGAAAACTAAGTGTATGGGGACATTACCTTTGCAAGCAAAATGACAAGTTCACTTGCTTTACAGTTCAAATGCTCGTGTAAAATCTTCCATGAGACGAAAAATAGGAATTCCGGACATTGTGATAATCAAGAAATTTTTCGTTACTGTGTAATTAGCTAGAAAACCAAAAGTTGTAACACACTGATTTTATATTATTAAGTACGCCTTTCTTCTGGGGAAGTACTTTTTTGTTCCTGTTGCCGTGGAAACTTTCGGGGTGTGGGGTAAGGATGGCGTATCCCTCATTAAGGAGATTGGAGGGAGGATCACAGATGTGACGGAGGACCGTCGCGCGACCGACTTTCTCTTTCAACGCCTCAGCATTGCGCTGCAGCGGGGCAACGCGGCCGCGGTTTTGGGGACCCTTCCTGCCGGCCGGGAGCTCGACGAGCTGTTCCTCTTGTAATCCCCCCTGTCGTCCCATTTTAAATGACCCATCACCCCAAGAATTTTAATTTTTAATTTTACGACTTTTCTTCGAGCTGCCTTTTCGTCTTACTAATTTTTTTTACTCTGTCTCCAATCATAATTACTGATATTAAACAAAACTCCGTTATTATTAAGGCTCATAAGATGCTTTCTTTCATATTTGCTTGTTACGGATGAATGGTATGTTTCGTTGCGTGTCTAAAGCTTTTCCCCTTTTGTCAATATAATATCAGCGAAGCATCGCAGAAAAGACTACCACAAGCAGTCGTTTGTTATGCTCAATCGCCAATCGGTAGGTTAGAGATATGCAATTTCCACCCCTTCGCAGCATCATCATTATATAATACGGACACTAGGGCAACTGCCAAGGCGGGTATTTTGAATTAGGTAGTTATACGGGTCACGCCCATTTTTCCTCCGGTTCGTATTACATCACCCCGTCGTAGTTCTAAGACTTAGCAATTAGTAATAGGTTTGAGTGGAGAAGTGAGCCCTCACATTAGCGGCCTTTTCACTCCTACCTAATAATTAGTTCAGAATAAAACCGAAATACAATTGCAATTAGAGCTATCTCTTTTCGGTTTTCTCGAGTTTATTGCATCAGGCTTGTCGTTTTGATCCTCATCTCGGCTTTCATTAATTGCTACATTTGGGGAATTGATATTTAGTAGTCTGGTATAAGGCCCTTGAGAGATTAGGTGCATTCGAAGGGTGCAAATTCCCCCACCCCAAGCCTAGTCAACCGAGCCTAGCCCTACAGCACTGACTAGGAGGGGTTTTCAACTGATAGGAGAGTTGAGAAGTGCGACACATACTAGTCGACACATTTCGACGTAAAAAACACGAAAGTGAAAAAATTTCCGTGTAAA
>JAQGAC010001249.1:0-14808 GCA_034696585.1 Isotomurus maculatus | reverse complement strand
CGCTTTTTGGCTGGCTTAAAATGGTTAAACTACAACGTCAAATTGTGGTGCCAGCTAACGAATCCAAAAACATTTCCACTCCACAAATAGTTAAAATAACTTTCCGAAAATCCATGTTTATTTTTATCAACAATTTTTTGATAAAAAGTAACATGGATTTTCGTAATTTATTAATGTAATTTATAATAATTAAAGTATATTTTTTATTCTTGTGGCACCTAGCACCTGCATAGTCTCAAACAAAAAAAAACTCACGAGCAGCTTACACGTAAAATGTGTGTTACCATTAACAACTAATTCTATTACTAAACAAGAGTTACAAACGTATTTAAAATAATTGTTACAAATCATTATTTCTCTTCAAAAAGTTTAAGGCTTGTCTTAATCCTAAGAGTTGCAGCGGTTTTCCATTAAGATTTCATCGTTTTGGAAATGCTTTAAAACATAGTTAGCTCTGCTTCGTAGGTAGCATATTGTAAAAACAAATATTTTTAAAACACACTGCAAACAGTACATGTCTCTTCATTTCGCTATCATCTTCACATATAATCTAACTAACGGAGAGGAGTAGCAAATCCTACCCAACATTTATTCGACTTCCCTGCCGACGGTTATCAGGTGGAGGATCTTAATGTCCAGCGTTTTCCACTGAGTTAATCCTTTTTTTGCGAAAATACGAGATTGATCTTAGACACACCTTCATGGTTCTTTTATTATATGTGTTACAAAATCAATAATACACCCCGTTATTAGTAATTCTATTGTACTATAATAGGAAATGAAGAGAGAATTTGTTAACTTAAAATAGCACTTTGAAACTTTCATGATTGTAAAGGCCACTGGCTGTATCAATCCAACGAATAAATAAATCTATCTATCTATCTATCTATCTATTATATGTGTTACAATTAAGTAAAAGCTTAAAACGTATGGGTCAGATAAGATAAACGAGCACTAGCTTTCTTTCGTTTAATCTGAGGTTGAGTTAGGTTAAGTGTTTTTTAGTATTTCAAGGAAAGTGCCTGGTTTTTCCATTTGCGTGACTTATCAGGACTTTGAATCGGCTTTCCCCGTTGCGTGATTTTACCACAATTCAGGCATTATGACTGTTTGAGTTTAAAGTTGGAAATGGCTTATGAAACCTTTCAAATAAATTACTACCTTCGCGACAACTGAAGTTAATATTGAGTAAAAGCAGCAAGAAGGCTTTCAACTTCAGACATCCAATATTCGAAGTGTCTCCTAAAAGCCGCACAATACATTATAGTTCACCTCCTTTTGACCTCACATTATTTCTTTTTCCAAGGGGGTCTTCTTTTTCGTGGAATACTCAAAGGTATTATCATAAAACACTAAAGTAGCTTACTTCAGTCGGAGTCTTAAGTTTCCTACTTTAAGATAATGTTCTAATAATTCCCGTCCAAATTCACTCAAGGTGCTAGACTGGAAGGTTAGACTGGGCAAATGGGGAAGGCCAACTTTGGCCAGAATGACTAATATTCATGCCCAAGTTGAATCAAAGAGTTCAGCGCACATACAACTTGTTCTCAAAAAGTGAATAAAATACTAGTATAAAATTATTCACATTTTTGAATCATCGTCGTGACCCACACGTCCTTCTCACACTCGCCGATGTAATCTTGGAAACCAAGGGAACCATACAACTGTATGGATCTGATTAGATAACTTTACAATTTTCTGCAAATAATATCCACAACAACATTTTATTTAAAAAAACATTAAATATTTTTTTGTGCATTTCAAGGCAAAATTGCTCTCACTTTCAATTGCCCACTGAAACACGCAAAATGGTGTGTGCTTGGTTCACTTACAGATTAGTGGCTTTGATTTACTCGATTAATTTATGTCTGGCAGTTGACCTGAGTTTATTCAGCCCTTGCGGAATGGAAATCACCTCAGGTAACTCCTCAAAAGACATGTTATCGATGTTTCTGAATCCATCGCGATTCTTTCCTGTGCAGCTGCAGGACAAACCCAAAGAACCAGGTTACTTTTTACCCACGTTTAGGTCGATGAAAGTCGACTGTTTCCTCTATGTCGATTTTGTTGATACCGAATTCCAGAAAGAACAAGTATTGCAAAGGCTCTTTAATAATAATGAACTGTCTGATCGAATTAACAAAAGAATGACCCGAATTTCAGTAATTTTAGAAACACTGACGATACTCAAAGAAGGTAAAGTTTGTTACCTTGATAAAGCGGAAAATCGAAATCTCGCACGCCATTTCGTCTTGCGGATGAATGAAAACGGGACTGTTTCATGGTCCTTCTGTTGTAGTTTCTGCAAAGAGCGTTTGCAGCCTTTGGGGTTTTCCAAAAATTTCATTAATGTCAACATTATTTCTTTTCGTTCTTCTTGGGACCCTTATTACTCTGACCACTTTCATTACACTCACAAACAACAATGGGTTGTGGGCCGACACCCGCTTTGTTCGAAAGGAAAGGCATTTGCAAACAAATGCGGCATTGAGGAAAATTCTATCGACATTCTTTCAGAAGCAAGTCGAATTAACATATCAACTTACCCTGGTATGTTTGCGAAGGTTCTGGAACCTACCAAGAAACCGTTAGTTTGTTGGTCCGTAGAACTTGAAGGTCGTAATGAGGCAATATCAATAAATTTGTTACGTTACAGCGCATCACACATTATCTATTGCGACTACCATAGCAAAGATGGCATCGCTGAGACTAATGCTTGGCTCCGATACGTGTCCTGGGAAGTATGGCTCCTTCTCGTTTTGACTTGCGCTTTTATTAGCGTCCTCAAAACCAACAGTGAGCCTATACGTGGCCCGTATACCTTTCGAGTTGTGCTGGGATTGGTTGCTACAAATTTTTGGCTCACAATAAATTTTTTTGTGCGCCGCGCAGAAAAGCATCGCATGACGTCTTTGTTAATGCTGGAAATGATGACAGTTTTGATTGTCGCGTTCTACGAGAACACAATTTTTTTAAGTTTGGTTATCCCGCACTCTTTGCAAGCGTTTACCAGTTTTGATCAAGTTATGGGGGCAAACTACACTTTCCTGTACGAAGAACACAGACGCTATATACCTGATTGGGTGGAAGAGGCATACGGGGCAAAAAGAACAAAGCGAATATCATCAAGTGAGATTTCTAACTATGAACGGTTGAAAAGTCACCTCCTGAACAAAGAAGACGCACCGAAATACGCGTTGTTGGATTCATACCAGGACGAAAAGGACTTCGAACGCCTCAAAAGTGTTTTTGACTACAAATGCACATGTCACAGATACTTACCTACCGAGACCATCTTCGTCCAATCCAATTTCCCCGTGTTTGCCCATTTTAAGTCGGCAGTGGGTGATATCCTGGATTCGGCATTGTCCACATTGCAGTCGTCGGGTTTGCAAGCTTTTATTGAAGCCAAATTAAAATTATCTCATGCCTTTAAAATACACCAAGCACTCAGATGGATAAAAAAGAATGACAAAGATTATAAAGAGGAGCAGTTGCGATTAAGCAAACTTCTTTTTAAGGATGTCATCAACCTTAAGCATTTAGAGAAGTCATTTTGTGCAGCTGGTGCTATCGCAGTAGTATCGGTAGCTATATTTGTCCTAGAAATTCGCTATAGAATTCTAACCTTCTTGGACTTGTGTGTTGGATTTATAAACACAAAACTCGATCTTATCTGTACTGCAACAAATCCTAACTTTTTCAGACAATAGTAAGTCTCTTTCAATGTTTTAAAGCTTTCGTTTGTAATAAATTAGTTAGCAAGTGTAACCAGTGTAAGATACTTATCATATATCTTTACAAAGCAGCATTATGCGGACTTCTTTGCTTCTGCACCTAAGAAATAAACACAAAAGCAAACTAGCAAAGACACACGGATTTATGAATAACTCTATAGCTAATAAATAAACTAATTGTTGTCGCTTTTTAACGCTCGAAGTTTTTTAATTTCTTTACCTTTTTAGAATAATCCTTGACTTTGAGAATTGTAGAATTTCAAATTCGAAACTAACATTTCACTATAATGTAGAATTCCATAATTAAAGTTGCAAGTTTATGCAGTGAAACATTGATTTGAGCAAATATAACTTCAGATGACAACCCTTCTTGGGTACACCAACTGCATATATATATCACAACTTAATAACTTTCCACTGGTAAGCATTTCACCGTAAAATGTACGGGATTTAGACTTCACCATTTTGGAAATGACTAATGCGAGACTTGAATTCACGCCAAATTTATGAATTTCTTCTATTTTCAGTAGAAACGACTAGACTTCAATTTAGTAAAAAGTAAATAGTAAAGAAAATCTTGAAAAACAATGCGTCTTGTACAGTCTACAATTTGCTTGCTGTGAAAGGATTCATATAATATTGATAACCCATAATAACCATTTCTGCATCCAGAAACGGTGTTGGTATTTGGTAACCGATACTGAAAGCTGAGGCAAGCTTAAAGGAATCGCTAGTGAATTCATTACTATTACACATTTGCATAAGAACTGAAGCAATGTTCTTTAATGAGTCCTTCCCAGCTAAAATAAAAAATTCACAAGCCAGTCTTTCAATAGTTTACAATAAGTTAAGCCTAAGTTCCCAGTGACCAGGCCCTTATGCACTTTTATTATGCACTTCGAAGTCCGAACATACCCAAACGAAAGTTTGTAAATGCAACATTTCGGTACTTGAAATTATCACTTTAACTTCAGCTTTATTTAACTCCATGGATAATTTAACATTTATGATTCACAAACCTTTAACGATAAACGCTTATAGATATCACGGACCGAATCGTCATTTCGAATCGAATCAGATTTCCACACTGCAGAGTTCACGTCGGTGAAGTTGCAGGGGCTGCGCGACCTTTCCTTCTCACAGCCACGGGTGACGGGGCGCGTGAAGTTGACGTCGGCGGAAGGACTTCCGCTCGAAGGAAGCTGCAACGTCACAGTTGAACGTGATTGGACGTCACAAACGGTACTTGCGATTAATATGACGGAGAGAAACGTGGCGGTGGGTTTGGCGGGGGGAGAGTTAAAGTTTGACGTTGTGGAGGAGTTGCGGGCGGTGCGGAAAGGGGCGGATGAGTACACGTCATTAATTATTGAAGCCACGTGCCGCCACGCCTACTCGGGAATCGTTGATGAGGCCACTGAATCTATTCAGCTGTGGAGGAGCCTCTTCAAAGTCAAACTTCTGTCGGTGGGAAGTCGCCCCAAGGGAAACTACTCCCACCCACAGGCGACCGTTGTGCTCCTGTTCCTCATGGAGCGGAGGGACGGAGGCTCCGTCGAGGAGGAGGAGCCAACGAAGGGACTCGAGGTTAGGCTCCTCCTCTCCAAGGAACTAAATTGAACAAGGAAATGTTCAAAGAAAAGCCTCTGTTTCACACCAAACAGCACTCCCGTTTGTTCCGTTTGGACGATTCTCTCCGAACTCAGGAACTTCTTGCTACAAGAAAATGCCACAGGAAAAGCAGAATCAACTTAATCATTTGCTACAAAGGTTGCAGATAACCTTGAAGAGCGGTACCAAAACCGTCAACCTAGGATATTCAAAGCTGCCCGAACTGTATGCTAAAGAGACGAGATACTAAGAAGTAATGTAGATGTAGTTCCGCCCGATTTGAAAATTTGTGCGGAAATAGCTAAGAAACATAATTACTTATTCCACACAGTCCCAGACAAGGAACTTGAAATGCGATGACAAGAACGTGGAAGGAGTGGCAAATGTTGCTAAGAAACACGGCATGTAGCAGAAAGCTAAACTCGGATTTTTCATAAGGAACTAGCTCTTCACTCCGGAACTTGCCTTATCCTGCTTCTGCTTCAGGCAGTTTCTTAACGAAGTGTCTCGTCGCGCATTTCAACAAAACAACAAAGACCGAGAACAGGCACTTCCTTCGAACTTCCAAACGCTTTAGACTTACTGATATTTAGTTACTAATATACTGACTACTCGTAGTCTAAAGCTGTTAACTCGCTGCTGAAAGAGAAATGAAGAGTTGATTTGGATTAATTGAGTAAATCTCCCTCCCATTGCCTTGCTTTGTAATATGCTGGATTTTGTAGGGAGTGATCGTGGACACTTGTGCCTCTATATTAATAAAATAAAAAGATATGTGAAATATGAAATATTTTTAAAATTTTATTATCTTCATGTGATTGTACTTCTATTTCCTTCCGGTTTTCTTCCCTTTGCTCTCTATTTCCTTCTTTTTCATGTTCATTCTTCTCTTTCCTGACTTCTTTCCTCTGCTTCTTCTGTATCCCTAATTTTCTCATTTATTTCTTCCCCATTCTTCCTTCAGTCTTCTCTTTTCTTTCTCTTTCCTTCCCTTTTCCTTTATTCTCTTTCAAACCTTTTCTTCTTCAAGTTCATCCCTTCCCCTGCTTTTTCTTCCCTTCTTCCATTTTCTTCTTCTTTCTTCCTCTTCTCTTCCCTTTTTTTATTTTCAATTCGCAGAAAATGAAAAAAAAATTCTCAGCACTTCGCGCACGGAAATTTCTTCCTCATCCGTAAAACTTCCCCCTGGCTAGTCCAGCGCAGCAGTACACTTTCTGCATGCATCCTTTTCTGATCTTAGCTTAAATTCAACCTCCATATTCCTGTGCTCCCATTCACCAACAACTTGAGACACATTGGTCCTGGAACCTTACCAACCATGGTTGATTTTAAGACAGAAAAATGACCCTGCTCTCAGTGGTAGTGCTGGTTATCCTTAAATCTCGGGTCTAGTTCCAGAAAACTATATTATGTGAAAGGTGCCAGGACAGGAGCTTTAAATCAAACAATCAAACCTCCTGGGACGTTTTAAGCCGCTCTTATTCAAGCCAAATGTTTTGGAGGCATTCTTACCGTACATGGCGTGGTATTTGAGACACCTTAATTTACTACATCAATGTTTCTTACAACGAAGCTTATAAATACCGTCGTTATTACGTGACAATGACCTAATGAAATGTTGCCTAATACACGAATCCCCATCGTCACATTTATTTATTAAACGAACAAAAACCACTAAGTTGATTGTGAGACATTAAATTGTATAAAAAGCTAAAAGCTTAACATTAGATGACGACGGATTAATCTGCTGACGTGTCTGAATCCTAGTATCTGTATTCTTTAAGTCTACTTGTCCTCTGCAATCTTTAAGTTTTGTTATGTTGTTTGCGAGCAAAGCTTTTTTTGTAATTGGAACCTTTACAAGCAATACGTACACAAATAATAATCTGTAATTATATTGCAACGGTCATGGAAATATCTAGAGCCTGGTTGGCCGTTTTCGTGTTGATTTCCATATTACAATATAAATGTGGATTCAAGAGTTGCGTGTTCAATTCATCAGATGGAATGATGCCAAAGGCACGAAACCCGGTCGTCATACTTAATATTTATTCATTTAACTAACACGAGCCACTACGTTGATTGGGAGGCATTTAATTTTCCTGAATGCTCAACATTAAGGATGATTTTATCAGCTGACGTGTCTCAAACTTAGTGGCTGTATTCAATGGTACAACTTATCCTCTGCAGTTTTTAAGTTCCATTGTGTTTTTCTCAAACAGACCATTTAGTGGCCTTACCACCCGTACGTAGACAACTAACCAACTGTATACATATATAGTAACGGTAATGGAAACCTGGTTGGTAGTTCTCGTGTTTCTGTTAACGTCCAACAAATTGAGATGCAACGCCAAGGACTTCGATTTAACCCCTTTCAACCCATGCTCAATAATAGTGACCACCCATATGCTATATACTTCTTGGGACCTTGCAACCCCACTTCTTACCCAAATAAAATCAACGCCTTTGATTTTGTTTCGAAGCATTCGATCAATTCGATCACGGCAGCGATATCAAAAAGTAATCGAATCTAATAAAATCAGTTGCTTCGTTTATGTTGAATTCGTCGACAAAAAAATGCTTCTACCAACCCCCTGGGAAAAAGACAAATTTCTTACAATAATTTTTGTGGTTTTATGGGATGATCTTCCAAATTGGGGTTGGTGCCATTATTTATCCAAACAAACGCCTGAAAGTCGTGCGCGGTATTTCGTTATGATGAGACACTCACACAGTACAAAAAACCATTGGTGGTTTTGTTGCCATCTTTGCTCTAACCATTTTCAATATTTGCCATCAGGTCTGAAAGGTATAGGAGCCTTGGGCCTTTTAACTTTCAGGAATTTGTGGGATCCAAACCGCTCTCACCACATCAACGTGCAATCCTCAAATGGTTTGTGGAACAAACCCAATTTGTATTGCGCCAATTATTGGGTGACCCTACTTCGTGCGGAGCCATTGGCTCAGTGCAACTTAGATGAATGTATAGTGGACTCTATATTTGAAGCCAGTCGGCTTAACGTCACTGTCACTCACGGAAATTACAACAAAGACCAGCCTATGATTAACATGTTCATTGAAAAGAATGGTTTCGGTTTCACGACATCAATGAAACTGATAGGCCAAAGGTCATCCAAATTGATTTACTGCGACCACAATCCAAAGCTTAATGTAGACGAAGGTAACATCTGGCTTCGCTTCGTGTCGCAGAACACTTGGCTACTGTTTCTTTTGGCTTGCGGGATAATCAGCGTCCTCAAGACAAATCAAGACTCCTTGGAGAGCCCAGTGATTTTCTGGAGAGTTTTGTGTGTTCTGGCGTCTAACTTCTGGCTATCCGTAAGCGCGTTCGTGCGCCACACACAAAACCATCGTATTATGACTTTATTAGTTCTGGAAGCTTTATCAGTTTTAATTGTAGCATTCTATGAGAAAACATTGCTGACATGTTTGGTGTGGCCTAGAAAACACGTAGCTGAACACAGCCTGGAGGGATTGATGCAAGCAAATTACTCATACGTGTTTATCTGGGAATTCCCAAGAACAACACGGGACCAATGGGTGGGGGATAAATACAAGAAAAAGGCTTTCGAAATTACGGAGTGTTGTACGTTTGATTACGCATCGGACATGCTTGGGAAGAAACTTGGTGGAGTAAAATTCGTATTTCATGACTTCAGTACGAATGCTGGCGTGATCTTTGGTCGTGTTCAAGCGACTGTGGGACACACGTACCCCTGCTACCAATTTAGCCCGTCTGAACCTATTTTCGCACCGACGCCATACTATGCTAATTTCATGTCAACACTTGGTGACATTCTGGATTTGACGTTCCTCCGGTTTGAGTCCGGAGGCCACCAACTTGGAATCAAAGCCAGATTTATGGCACACAGTAATCGTATGACTAAGAATACTAATCAAAATACACTTCGGTTTCTGCAAAAGCAGGACAAAATTTCCAGTCAAGAAACAACTTATGGGAAAAATCAGCATTCTAAGGGTGTCATTAGATTAGAACACCTTGTTGCATTCTTTTACGTAGCTTCGTCTGTTGTTGCTTTTGCAGCAGTTGCTTGTATTCTGGAAGTGGCAACCAAATTTCGCTACAGTTCCTTTCCGCGCTTTCTGACTTGTTTAAAGTGGTTAAACTACAACGTCAAATTGTGGTGCCGGCTAACGAACCAAAAACATTTCCACTCCACAACAGTAAACAACTTCCCAAATCTCCCGAAAATCCAGTTAGTTTTGATGGACAATTAAGCGAAGAATAAGTAAATTTTGTCGCAACATAATTTTTGCCGTCTAGTCACTAAAGAAAGTACCTTTATAATTTTTCTGGCATCTAGCATCTAAATTCCGACTGAATTTATTGTGTAATAAAGCATTGTCTGGAAACTGTGTGTGTATAGTAATTTATTCTCTCGTACGGTTTAATCATTTATTGAATAAATATACAAGCAAATACGTAATTAAAAAATACTTTATTTACATACTACTTTGGGATTGGGTTTCAAAGTAAGGTGAAAATCAAAGTAATGGAAGCCAAAGCGATGGAATTCAAACTAAAATATGAAAAAAGTCAAGAGTTGCGTACACTTAAAATGTGTGTTGCTATTTGCCACGAATTCTATTGTCAAACATGAGTTACGATAATATATCAAAATTGTTACAAAATACTATTTCTCTTCAAAACGTATGCATAGTCTTAATCCTAACATTACATAAATTTTGGGAGCGAGTAGTCCCCTACCTTTTATAATAAAATACAACTTATAAATGAATTTTCTTGAAGCGAAATATGAGCGAACTTTGGAAATGAAGAATGGTGAACAGAAAGTAAACCAAAAGCTAGCAATATTGGTACTGAATATTCTTGCACTGGACCAAGCTATTTATAGCCCACCCTTGGCACCGGAATCCATTAACTGCAATAATGACTCCTATTGTCTCCCACAACTGGCAACCTTTTTCTAGAAGACACCCATGCAGTCGGCATTAGAATATTGAAGACAACAAATACCTCAGCAGTACTGTAGTAAACGAATCCAGTTAATGCGTTTGAATATTAAGCAACTTTAATGTCCAGCTTTTTTCGCTGAGTCAATTCTTTATCTGCAAAAACACGAGATGGATCTTAGACAATAATTCACGTTTTTTATTACTTGTGTTAAGATAAAGTTAATTTTTGAAATGTTTATGAGTTTCAGATAGGAGAAACGAGCATTATCTTTTTTCAATTAACCCTTAGTTGAGTTATGTTAAGGGTTTTTAATATTTCAAGGAAAGTGCTTGGTTTTTCCATTTGCCTGACCTATATGGACTTCGAATCGGTTTTACCCATTGCGTGATTTAACCACAACTTATGCTTTTAGACTGTTTGAATTTAAAGTTGGAAATGGCTCTTGAAACCTTTCAAATGGATTACTACTTTCGTGACAACTGAAGTTAATATATAGTAAAAGCAGCAAGAGGGCTGTCTACTTCAGTTGTCCAATATTCCAAGTGACGTGTCTCCCAAAAAGCCGCATAATACTTTCTAGCTCACCTCCTTTTGAAGTCATATTAGCTTGTTTTTTTTCGGGTGGGGTTTTGTCCAGGACTATAATGCACGTAGGAGAATACGTAGAATCGTCAAAGGAAATAACATTTAAACCACTAATGCATAATGCAGCGAACTTCATTCGGAGTCTTGAGTTTCTTAATTAAAGAGACTCTTCTAATAATTTCATTCTAAGTAAACTCAAAATAACGTTGGACTGGGCAAATGTCTAAGACCAACTGTGCCAAGAGTGACTATTATTTATGCCAGAATTGAATCAAAGAATTCAGTACACAAACAAACTCTTCTCGGAAAGTGACTAAAAAGCTAGTGTAAAATTATTCAAATTATTGCATCCTCACTGTGATCCGCACGTTTTTCTCACACTCTCCTTTTTAATTTTGGAAACCAATGGAATCGTACAGCTGTATGGATCTGATTAGATAACTTCAAAACTTCCTGCAACCAACCATATCCACAGCAACATTACATCCACACATTTATGCATTTAAAGATTCAAAAGCCTTTGGGCGAAGTTTGTTTAAGGTAAAATTGCTGTCACTTTCAATTGTCCATCGAAACACACAGAATGGTCTGTGCTTGGTTCTTTTACAGATTTGGGGCTTTGATTTGCTCCATTAATTTATGTCTGGCAGTTGACCTGAGTTTATTCAGCCCATGTGGAATGGTAATCACCTCAGGTCGCTCTTCAAAATATTTGCTATCCCACTTTCTGAATCCACCAGGAATCATCCCTGTACAGCTGCAGGACAAACTGACAAAACCCGGTTACTTTTTACCCACGTTTAGGTCGATGAAAGTCGACTGCTTCCTCAACGTCAATTTTATTGATAGGGAATTTTGGAAAGAAGATATGAGGCAGAAACTCTACGGGAATAATACAATGCTGGATGAAGTAAACAAACGAATGACACGAATTTCAATACCGACGTTACCCAACTTTCAAATTTGTTACAAAGATAGTGCCGAATTGCGAAATCTCGGGCGCCATTTCGTCTTGTTGAAGAAAAAAAACAGGACTGAGACATGGTTCTTCTGTTGTAGCTTCTGCAAACAGAAGATGCAGCCTGTGGGATTTTCCCAAAAATTCATTAACGTCAACATTTTGTCTTTTCGTTCTGCTTGGGATGATCTATTCTCCGAGCACTACCGCTCCACTAACGACCAATCTGTTCAGTTGAGAAGGCACCCGATTTGTTCGACAGAAGATTTGTTTGCTAGGCGCTGCGGCATTGACGTTATTACTATCGACATTCTTGCAGAAGCAAGTAGACTTAACGTATCATCTGTTTCTCTTGACCATGAGCAGTTGAATAAACTAGAAGTGAAGATGCCGTTGGTCTATTGGTCTGTAAATCTTGATGAACCCAATGAGGCAACATCAATGAACTTGTTAGGTTACCGAGCAGCAAGAATTATCTACTGCGACTACCATAGCATAGACGCCATCGCTGAGACTAATGTTTGGCTCCGATACGTGTCCTGGGAAGTGTGGCTCCTTCTCCTTTTAACATGCGCGTCTATTAGCGTCCTTAAAACCAACAGTGAGCTTTTACGTGGCCCAGAGACCTTTCGAGGTGTGCTGGGACAGGTCGCCACAAATTTTTGGCTCACAATAAATTTTTTTGTACGCCGCGCCGAAAATCATCGTATGCCGTCTTTGTTATTGCTGGAAGTGGTGACCGTATTGATTGTTGCGTTCTACGAGAACACAATTTTTTTAAGTTTGATTATACCGCGCTCTTCACAGTCATTTACAAGTTTTGATCAAGTTATGAATGCGAACTTTACCTACCTGCATAGAGAAGACATAAAACACATATCTGATTGGGTGGAAGAGGCATACGGATCAAAAAGGACAGAGCGAATACCATCAAGTGAGGTTCTTTACTATATTTCACTGAAAAAGTACTTCGTGAACAAACAAGGCGGACCGAAATATGCGTTCTTGGATTTATTCCAGACTGACATGATCTTTGAATATGTCAAAAAAGTTTTCGAATATAAATGCACATGTCACAGATTCTTACCTACAGAGACCATCTTCGTCCAGTCCAAGCGGCCAGTGTTTGCACATTTTAAGTCGGCAGTGGGTGATATCCTGGATTCGGCATTGTCCACATTGCAGTCGTCGGGTTTGCAAGTTTTTGCTGAGGCCAACGTAAAGCTCTCTCGCGAATTTAATATACAAGAAGCACTTCGATGGAGAGAAACGAATGACGAAGACTATAAGCAGGAGCAGTTGCGATTAAGCAAACTGCTTTTTAAAGATGTCATTAACCTTGAGCATTTAGAGACGTCGTTTTGGGCAGTAGGTGCTATCGCTGTTGCATCCATAGCAATATTTATCATGGAAATTCGCTTCAGAATTTTGAACTTCTTGGACTCGTGTGCGAGATTTCTAAACTCAAAAATTGACCGTATCTGCAGTGCAACAAATCCGAACTTTTTTACTCAGTAGTAAGTCTCTTTCGATGTCGTAAGGTTTTCGTAAATAAAAATTAAAGTTAGTGGGTCTATCCTGCGTAAGCTTCTTGTCGTATATCGTAACAAGGCATCGCTACGCGGGCTTGTTTGCTGAGTTCATGTCAAAATTGCTTTTAAAAAAACCCGTTAGGATTCACAGCTTCGTATATAATTTGAGAAATGATACGTCACTGTTTGTATGAGCCCTCAGAGACACATCATATAGGAGCTTGCAAAGGTACATGAATTTGTGAATTACAATATGGCTAATAAATACATTAAATGTTCTCGCTTCTTTTAACCCGCGTTCCAAAATTTAGTTCGCGCATCCCTCCTAAAGTAAGTAGAAGCCACTACAATCCAGCATAACCACAAGTAAGAAGCAAAGGAATCTTGGTAAAATAATGCTTATTTAAATAATCTACAATTCACTTGTTGTAAATCGATAAAGTAATAGCGATAGAAAATGAAGTAGTTCTGTAATCGTACTTAACTTAAGCTGTAGTTATCTCTGTTGACTATATAAAACTAATGATAATTCCAACTTAAACGATAAACGCATATCAGCATCATCGACCTAATCTTCGTTTCACTATCGTCCTACTCTTATTGAAATTAATGAAGATATGAATCATTTAGTTTGTAATTTAGTTAGTAATTAAGTTTTAAATGTCAGTGCAAACTTACGTCATGTTGCAGTATGCTTATCGTCATTTCCGCACGTCTCTCGTCTATCCCATCATATGAACTAATGTTTTAATATCTCAACTTTTATAATCTCCAATCAACCCAAACTATTGCACTAATATTTGTCCTTGATTGATTTGTATGAGAAGTTGGAGGGTTTTGCTTCAAAATAGGCTACCTGGTTTTGCAAAATCATATTCATGTACGACTGTTCTCTTTCCAACATCTCTATGTTATGTTCCTCGCCATCTGAGTGAGACCCGTTAAAGGGGAACTCTCATTTCACCCTTAAAACACACACAACATTTAGTGATAATAAAATTGTGTTTTATTTAATATTAACTTCAATTATTGTGTACCAAGGAATAAAGAGAATACAACAAGAAATCCTGTTCATCAGCCTTCCAAGATCTAAAATCTCTTTCAGTTTAGTGACCACATATGACTCACAATTAATGTTCACAACATGCAGCAACAAATCGGTAGAATAAATCTAAGGTGAAAGGTTATTATCCATAAACTAATTCTTCACAATATCCCGAACTGTGAAAGCAGTAAACTGCCAACAATCCAAAATCTTAAATTAACTAAATACCTTAATTAGCTCTCAGGAAAGTGTGGTGGCCCTTAAAAGGGCCGTTGGGTAATTACAAAAAATACAAAAATAAGTTTCAATTGAGCTGAAGCTTATTTAAGCACGTTCTCCTCGGATTCGTCGAGCGAGTTGAATATCCTTTGGCATAATGG
>JAQGAC010001248.1:0-14810 GCA_034696585.1 Isotomurus maculatus | reverse complement strand
AGAAGTTCATGAAGCGAAAACTTGGAAGCAATCAAAAGGACCAAGCATGAATATGAACGAGCGATTTATGTGAAATAGTTTTGCATCTCATATACGCGATGAATGCAGACGCTTTCAACGAGCGTCGTCGTAACTCATCACCATCCGTCAACTCGTTACTCCGACTGACTGGAAGTGATGAAAGGAGCGTTCAACACCTCAAAGAAAAGCCTGTTCAACGCTCTCCACTCACAACTTGTTCACACCTATGGTTTCAAACGGACAAGAAATCTTATTTGATTACGAGAAAACCTCATCTCCGTATGCAGGCGGAGGAGAGAGATGCCTCGCCCCGAAGGAAACTTATCGCCACCACTCCCACCCAAACTGCCACTACCACCAAGTTTGCCCATTTATCAGACTTCCAACAAAAGTCGACCCGAATGATGAAACGTGAACGAAATATTGGAGGCCCCACTGAGGACTCTTCTTCGCACCTTCAAACGGAATCTATAAAAACAGAGTGCCTAAATGAAAAGTTCCTGCTGGACGAGTGTTTCTACGAAGTGGAGCTCTGTCTCCTCGTCCTCACCGACCTACTCGTCTCCATCAAAGACACTCTCGTCGCCAGTTACTACTCCTCCAGAACCTCCCACCCACAGCCTCCCCCCTCGGGACTGTCCACTTGTGGCGGGAGTGCCCCCCCGCAGGTCTGGGGGACAGAGGGACAAGGGTCCTCCTCCTCGGAGGAGGATGAGGAAGAGTTCAAGACAGCGTCGGCGGATTCCTCCGGAGCAGAGTTCAGGTTGAGGAGAGTTGGTGGTGGTGGGTTGCGGGCAGTGGTGGTGGGAGAGTGGATTCCGCAATATCTGGGCGAATTTCGTCTGGTGGGTCTCCTCAGTGGGTTCGCAGTGGTAGTCGCAGTTGTTTTGCTTCTGCTCACGTCTGGTGGAGGACGGAGTGTGGGGAGAACTCCACTAGGAGCGAGCGAGTCGTCGTCCACCAATGTTGGCCCACAGGCTCTCGTGTCACTCGCTCGCCTGCTTCACCACCACGAAACAACATTTTCATTTGGTCTCAGTGTCTCCTGTACAGTCGTCACTTCGGTGAGCGCTCTCACGCTCTTCCTCCACTTTCAGTCGACCAAGGGTCACCACGGGCTGCCCTTCTATTGGTCGAAATTCGTCCAGCCTGACCGAGTTCTCTTTCCCATCCTCTGGACGGCTTTCCTCGCCGACCTTCTCTTTCACTCATCTTCCTTGGCCCATCCAGTCCTCGTGGCTGTTGCCATTAAAGTGATTAATTACTACCACCATTACTCATTCTGTTATCACCGAGGAGGAGGAAGGGAGGAACCAAGTGGTGGTGGGTGTGCAAGTGTTGGTGGTGTCTCTCGTAAAGAACAACTATTGTCTTCATCTTCGAAACTCTCCTCTGCATTCTTTGCATACTTCGTTGTCATTCGCAGACTTGGTTCGACTGTTTGGCCAACTCTTCCCATTTTTACTCACTTTCTCGGTCTCCTCGGACTCCTTCTGGGACAATTGTGTGTGCAAAAACTGAGTCGTCTCATCTCACCTCATCCTCCTTCGACTTCCACCAGGCCTCATTACAAGTGGGGCAAAAAAGACATTTCACTTAGTGCCCAAGTTTCAAACAACCGACAAGTTTCGAGTGCCACTCTTCCTCAAGGTTCCTCCGGCCAAGTGCTCCTCTCCTCAAGAACGATACTATCGCAGAGCAGTAAACAACTCGTTAATAATTCACACACCTCGGTGACACAAGATGTCCAAGAAGTTCCACGGAGAAAGGCTTTCAGGCTGTCATGGCTTGAGACGGGGCTAAGTGATTCCGGAGAAAATGACGGACACTCCGTTCTCACCTTGCCAGTCGGTGGAGATGATGATGGCTTATCCACGCCCACAGGAAGCTGTCCCCGCTCTCGAGGACTTCTGAACTCAGCCTCTCGAGCCCCAGCAGCCACCCGCAACAATAAGAGACTTTCTTCTGGTACTTCCGAACTTCGGAGAGGATGTTTACACACACCTTCCGGCAACCACTCCACCTCGTGTATCGGAAGTGCTGGTGAAGAGCCGAAGACTTCCACAGGTCACCCACATCCATCATCCTCCCACTTCATGTCCATTTGTCTGGAGCGATGTGATGTGAATGATGACCCCAGTAGTCTCCGTTCTGAAGAGGAAGTTGTAGTGAGGGCGAAGAGTAGTCCGAAAAGCGTGTCCTTCAGCAGACCCCGCAGCAACTCGTTGTTCCTGAAGATTTTGGACGACGAAGGACTCAGTGCTCCTCCGTGCAGCAGTTCCGTCAGTGACATTTCCGAGAAACCTAGAAACGGGGTCTCATGCTCCAGTCCCAGTCCGCCCCAAAAACGGTTGTTTCGAAGTGAAAGTCAATGTTTCGTAAGTGGCGTACTTGGCAGTTGTGACAGAATGAGGCGAACTTCTCTACCAGCAGCTCTTCCAGCCCAGAGAGCCTCCATCCATCATGTACGTACATCAATTTACTTATTCTCTATTACTTTCCTTCCCGCAATGGTCCATGTTTATCAAATTACCACGAAGCACCTGTTCCTTCTCCCCATCCCATGGAACCTCCCGTCTACTAAAGCCATTTCACCTAATCCAACCACCTTCTCGTGGATAATGCTTTCTGCAGATGAGTAAACCTCTCCTTCCTACTCTCTGTACCTGTACTCTATTGATTTTACAATTTCGTGGTTTCCACTGCGAAGACACCATGCACCACAATACTAATGTATATATATGTGTATAGACCAGACCTCAGTAGCGTCATTCCAAAAGATTATGTAAGGAAGGATGATTAAGGAGAGATAAAAGTTGCATTATTTCAGACAATCTATTAAGAAACTGGTCCATAATAAGTCGTTCCTCGCTACTCCCAATGCACGAGAGACAACAACGGCGAGTCCCATCATCCAAAATCCTCATAATTATACACCTTTATCACATAAGCTCTATCTCGAATAGACATTCCCCACTCCCAGACTCGAGGGCAATTTATCACTTTCCTGGAGAGCAACTCTTGCCGCAGTCACCTGAGTATCTTCTTGCTTATGGGTGATAAACCTGCTGATGAAACAATGTTTAGTTAAACACGCTGAAATAGTTGCGTGCGCTCGTATATGAAAGACTGGCCCAGTGTCACCACGGACAAACTGACAAGGCTGTGGTGGTGAGTAGACGTGTGCCGTACACTTTGAGATTACATAGAGAGAGACTGAGATAAGTGAGGAAGTGACCGGTGCGTATACACGTCAATCCTTATCATAACCATAACTCTAAGTATGTGTACCTTCATGCGTCTTGTGGTCGAATTATGCAGATCTACCAGAAAGTAGGTTTACGAGATAAGAAAGACCTTTGTATATAAGTCGTATAGCTGTCAGTAAATATTTGCCTATCTGGTTCCGAATTATGCTCGGATGGGCTTCACTTTTATGATGATCATGGTTTACTACTTCTTCTACTGCTCCTACTAATGCACGATAAACTACTTTCTGCTCATCCAACGGATTTATGACTTTCGATATTATTATTGCAGTATACTTACAAACACACACACACACATGCATTTCACATCTCATGAAAGTTAGATCAGCCAAAAGAGCTTTGCCTGTGTAAATACAGTCCCATGAAATATCTGAGTGAAATGCTGGAAAAGTCAAGGTTCACCTTTGATAGACGGATGAGATAGGAATGACGCAATCACAAGAACTATCATTTCAATGAAGAGTAAGGGCCTTAACGCTCAAGAACATAAATCTTTAAAGTGGTTTCATCTGTCTGTATAGCCTGTTAGTGCTCCCTTCCCCTCATGCTTGCATATTTATTATCGTCTTATTCTTACAACGCTGCTGCCTTAATCACAATCACTTATTTCCCTATTCTGATACTTCACCACTCTCATATGACACTAATTACTGTATTAGACTCACCACATGCTTGCCCAGAGAAAATTGCCAAATTCATCTTCTATTTGCAATCTTTGGCTCCCTTTTAAAAACTCTTTTTTCTACCCTCGGAATGAATTCCCCATTCATGTAATCCGCTCAACCTCATGCTGAGATGATGAAGATTTTACCAGAACCTGTTGTGCAATTTATTTTCCAGATTGAACTCTAGTTTGTGTTCCTAACCCGCATGTCTTTAGGGCTTCTCTTTAACTGGGACCAATTTACATTCTCTGTTTCAACTGTAAAGCTTGGAATAATAAACTCCGCTGTTGTGCTACATCAAGAGTATTTGTTTCGATGCCACCCTTATGAAAACACACAGCAGAGGCTTCTAACGCACACGACTTTCTGCCGAGAGAATTGCCCATGCTGAACTCTTCACCTGAAAGCAAGGCCTGTGTCTTACTGTCTTTCCTTTTGTCCACGTCCACATTATACGCTGTATAGTCATTTTCGAAAACACCATCAGATTGAGTAAACTATACAGTTAGACAGAAAACTCCGGATTATTCCACTTTCTACATATTTCTCCTGCAATTCTTCTTAGTTGGGTAGAAAATCAATAATTTGGTGGACAAAGCAGAATTAATGTCTCCTGTTTTGACGTTAACTCGTTTCACATATCTAGGCCACAGGCTTGCTGTTTGTCATTCTATCAATTATTACGGGCAAATGCAAGTTCATTGACAATCTACATACATGTTTACTTGCAAACCAACTAACTGACTACCAGAAAGGGGATCGGACAAATCAATTTGAAACTTATGATCGTTAGCAGATACCAAACACGGCTCCGGGTAACTAACTCCCGTACTCAATATTGTCCTTTCATAATGGATGAACACCCAGCCACATAAATTAGGATATATTTTACTCAGTGTCAGTTTTGATCGCTAACGGCAAACGGTACATACACGTACATTCGGTTATAAATTGGCAACACGTTACTTAGACCCATTCACCAAAATCAAAAGCAATAATTTGCTCGCTTAATTCATGCAAAAAAGAAATTAGAGTCAGCCTTAGTATTTCATTTATTAATGTATGACTTGATACTAGTCATTACAACGTTAAAGCGTGATTAAAAGAGAGACTGCAGGATATTCATTCTCACTTAATAAAGTGACTGAGATTCCGGAGAAATGATAAATGAAGGAATAATTTTGGTCCTAAATAGTGGCTGTGACAGACTGAATTGATTAGTGAGGACACACAATTTCGAACCGTGTTGTACTTGCTTCGACGAGCAGGAATGAGTAAGGAATAAATTAATAATCCAATTGATTTGTTGTCCGATGACTACTCACCATGTCCAAAAGGCTTTAGACTATAATATTACGCTGAGGTATGTATATTATTATTTTATTATACATGCAACAGAGAGCTTGTTTATTCCACCAACAGCTTGACAATATGAATACGGATTCAATAGTGCAGTCAAGAGAATTATCGTCACATATAATATCGTCCAAAGGATTCATGAAACTATGCATGACCATTCAACTCCCAATAATATATGTATAGGACGACATATTAGTGTATTATTTATGCTTAAGGATGTTAATTGATGAAAGTATTGACACTGCTACACAACAGAACTCGAGTCTGAAGCGTTGAAACTTGTGGAACACACGAAACACATTCCTAAACTGCTTTAAATTATTCTCAAATAATAGTCAACGCTACAGTTTAAATAGCTTTCCTACAGGGAAATCACAGAGAGTCTCTTCTTCCCAGTCTCTCATTGTGTGTAAATTGCCTGTTATCAATAAAATTTGGTTAGAGCCGTCAGAAGTTTAATGGACTTTTTGTTGTATCCAGTTCAGCTGCTTCATAAATTAAACTCAAAGCTGTGTCTCTACTGATCCTCTAAACTGCTATCAAGTAAATCACACAAAAGTACTGCAGGCTACATGCAAGCAACGCTCTTGTCTACGCATTGATGACGGATTTTTATCAAGACTCGTCCATGTGCATTCAATCGCTTCATTTTAATTAGAAACGTATCTCCAATCGAGTCTGCAGAAGCGTGCTTTGCAACTTCTCTGTAAGCCATTTCATCACTCGTCTTTATTTCTTCCTCACGGCTTTTCTCCTTCAAACTCGGAGTTTCTTTAGCAAGTATCAATAAAGTGTACAACTTTTAGTACAATTCAAACTTGCGTATGGATTTCGCTGAATCGAAGCAACGAATTTTCATCCATAATGCGAACAGCATAATTGTTTCTTTTCTGCGCTGTATTTGTAACTCTGTTTCTGTAATTCAAGACGGTTCAGTTGAAACGCGCTGGTCATAATCGTGACATCAGAAGCAGACAGGGTCAGTCTTTAAGATTCCTAACAAATCCCACCCTATATTGCTTTTCCTTTGAAAATTCTGCCATATTCTAGGCACGGATTGTTTAAACTCCTTTTATCTTTTCTTGAAGCTGAAAACTCTCCTTCCCTCAAAAATAGTTGGGGCGCATCTTAACGAGATCAAGAGATCAAAAACTGTATGACTGAAATTATTGTAGGTTATTCCGTACACAACTGCTTTTATAACTTTCAAGTGAACAATTAGGAGTTTTCCACAGTTCGGTTATTGTCTTTTAGTTTTCCTTGAGGTTTGAATGACGAGAAATCCCATCTTGTAGTAATTTATTATTAGAGAATTCAGCTGAGTCCTGCTCTACTCATGCTATTTAAAGATATCATTCTAAAACCTTTATTAAACATTTTGATTCGTACTTCACAGCCCAAAATGGTGCAGCTTTTCCAACATATTTGGATAATTTTGAATGTAAAAGGAAAATCTATTATTTCCGTGCTTTCGCTCATCGGAATCTGGAAAAATTGAAGAATGAAAAAGTGAGGAAGAAAGTGGTGCTTACTGTGACAAAAATTGTTATCGTACCACATTCTGCGCAATAACTAAAACTACCTTTGAAAAGTCGTGTAACATTTTATCCGTAATGAATGCAATTACTTTATTTTCACAATTCTCTCGTCCTCCATTTCTCCGTCTTGCGTTGGCTTCACTCTCAAGGCTTGAAGCGAAGATAACTCTGAAACACACGTACTTCAGACAGTAATGCACTACTGAGAGCCTGAGAGCTGCAGGGTTTTCTAATTCTTCAAAAGAACCAATTACCCGAGTATTGAACAACTAACTACAAACCACCTATACCTTTATCAATCCCTTTTCTTTCTTCATTTCATTAAGCTACAGTTTTAAAGCACGGCTGGTTAATTTTGATAATTAGCATCTTCAATGAGAACGGCTCAGTAGGCGTATAAGACACCAGTGTACTATTTAGAATCATTAATACTTCAGGTACAAAAGCGTACTTCAAAGATTACACAGCCAGAATTAGAATTAAGCCATCACAAAGCCTTGACGAGTAAAACTGCTAATAGGAACGAACGAACAGTACATATTTGAGAAAGTTTTCACTCTATCTCCGCAGCTTCTTCGTAAGTTTTCTTTGTTTAGTTGCTCAAACTATTTAAAATGCCTTCTCCTTGTCTACCTGGTCCAACTTGTTTCAAAATTGGTCGTCATCTTCACCGTGATGAGAACGACAACCAGGGAACACACGACAAATACTCATCTAGCTTTCTCCTTTATAGGCGTCCCTCGATCTCCATTACACAGTTTCAGCTTTCACTCATCAGCTAACCAGTTTTAATTATAACTCTTCCAATTTGCCCTGCATGGTTTGGGGCACAGCTTATCCACCTGAGCTGCTGCACAGGGAGGCTCAATAAGTCTTCCTTGGCATACGACGGATGCATATTCTATCCATGTTCCAGCGTCAAAATAACAAGAAGTAATAAGGGCTTAGGAGATGCGAGGGGAGTTGACTCGGTCTGTGAGGCTGCCGAACCCAGAAGGATGGAGTATTGGAAGAGAGATAGAAAGAAACGGATGGAGCAAGTTCGTACCACCGATCTATCTATAGCAGCTAGGAGGATGTAAAAAGTTTTCGTCCTTCAGTCGAGTCGAGGTAGTATGGCTGAAGGAGTTTTTGAAGCTTAATTTTGGTGGAGAAAGTGAGATTTGCTTGTTGGACGGACGGTACGAACTGATCCTTTTCTCATCTTCCTCCCAGCCTTCTGGATGCTGCTGCTCCTGACTGACTTCACCAGCTAGCAACACTTCCTTCGTGAGCTTCCGAAGGGAGATAGGGGATAGAGTTTTGAAGAGTTCTCACATCCCAAGCCAGTTCTATTCTCTCTGCCATTTCGACTGCTTCCCCAGAAATGTACTCAAATATTATGTAGATTATCCAACCTCCTTCCAAACTGATGGACAGACTTTGCAGTCTTTACGTTTCTCCAGTTAACTCTCTCCTCCTTCACCCTTGTCTCCGACAACGACTACTACAATAGACTACATTTATTCCCAATAACACAATTGATTTTTGAGTCCCCAAGAACCTTGCTGCTGTGTGAAGTGGTGGTGAATGTGTATTAATGTGGTGGAGGTTCACGAGAAGTGTTTTACACAGAGGTACTTTTTCCCAGGATCACATTTCTTTATGCAATGACGGGAGAAATTGATTTACCTCAGGTATAAAAATGTCAAGTGAAGATCTGGTAAGTTAATTTTGACTCTCAGTAGATTAGACGTGGTCTGGGCGTGTATACATTCTCTCATTACTTATTCCACGTCCCTCATAAATTCACTTAAAAATACTCAGGAGCAACCTTCGTTGTTGGTATCAGATGAAAGTTCCTGGAAGTAGGAGAGAGAGAGAGAGAGACTTATACATACCCTTTTAAGAAATCGATAACGATCTCC
Organism: Isotomurus maculatus; assembly: GCA_034696585.1. Lineage (NCBI taxonomy): Eukaryota > Metazoa > Arthropoda > Collembola > Entomobryomorpha > Isotomidae > Isotomurus > Isotomurus maculatus. The sequence goes on along the minus strand of JAQGAC010001248.1, from coordinate 6,051 downwards.
CCATCTCACAAGGCACGTCTTTCACTCAAACATAAAAGAGGTTGACTTTCCTCTGATTTAAAGCTACCGTCGTTTGGAGACTGGCCGAGGTTTTCGCATTTTTCTTCACTTAAATTAACTACATAATATACCCTTTCCCCATATACAACTCACATAGAGTAATTGTGCAATCACGCTGCATTTTACGGCTCAAGTAGATACGGATTTACTACTCAAATTGTTTCATTGCTCGGTTGTTACTTTTCCTTTGATCCACGTTATGTCCCTTTTTCCATGAATTCCATCATGCTAATGAATTGCCAAACACAGAGGAGAAATCACAAACCATGAAACAGGATGCATGAGGAATAAAAGAAACTCTCTACGAATAATACCCCAGACACCACTATACACGCCTCTCACGAGATCGCCACAAAGAAATCACTTGATTGCAATCACTTCTCTCCTCCACTTCCAAGGCACTTTCACTCAGTTGACTTGTTTTGCAGCTTCACTCTACTGCCATTCTTGATACACACTCGCATCTCAGCACCAGTAGAAACAAGTCACACTTAAAGACGTATACAGATCTCTCTTGGCTTAAATTAGCTATGCAAACCTCTCTGTAGTAATTTGTCACACAAGACTTATCAATTCCAAGCAGTCTTTTCTGCATATGCATAATCACTATATTTGTACCCATGAAATATGTATCCACAACTTTGGGAGCAATATGACACAACACTTCATCAACAAGATGACATAAACTACGTATGTTAGGGTGAATTTTGGCTGAGAATCAAAAACAAACCCACATTCATAAATTTCAACGAGAGTTAATACTCAGCTTATGAGGAAATTAAAATTCTTCGTGTGCGTTTTGGTCTACCAAAGTACTTAAAGTGTGTGCAACACACGACAGTATTATTACGAGTAGGAAAGTGTTTCCTATTGCACTATGTATCTGTGGTCTCTTAAAGTCTTAACGAACAAGAAAGCTGTGGAAAACATCTTCATAATGTGAGACAGAAGCAAGACTCATGACCATTCCATGTGCACATGTATTAGTAGTATTAGACACTGGGCATATAAATATTACATTCACTTCGAACTTAAGTATCTTCCCTACCTGACTCCTCCATACGAAGAACGTAAAGACTCAAGTAAAATCTACTGAGAGTGTGTGTGATTTATTAAAACATTCAAAAATGTAGTCTGCGTTGCTATATTTAGCAGCAATTCTTCCCAGTTTGCTTTTAGCGTGTGTGAGTACCTTCGTTCTGCTGTCTGCTTTAAACTAAATGCTATGGTCTCTGCGGTGATACTTTTTTCCAGAGTTCGCACAAATACATTTCTCATCCAGAAAGTTTCGTTCAAGTGTATTTGAACGTATAACAGATTTCACACAATCATGAGAATTGCAGAAATACCGTAGAGAAGAGTAGTAATACACTTGTTGAGAGTTTTCTCACTTGAACATTCTCCATCGTATTGACATTATCCAATACCAATCTCTTCAAATACTCTCTTCATGGTTGTCATCATCGCCATTAGTACGCGTTTTTAGGACATGAATGCCAAATAGGAAGTTTGATCGTCACTAGTAATGTTTACATTCATCGATTAACTCTTCAATGAAATTATTTATTGATACATCATACATACACATTACTTTCTGATACTCTTTCGGGCGTGTTTATCCTCTGTCACTCGCTCTGGAGACTGCAAAACCCACACAAACGCATTAAATTCTCTACTTCTCTTTTAATGTGTTCTTGTAAACTTAATATCTCTTACATATCAGGCAACTATATCCACACACATATTTACACACACATAATATATTTGTATGTATGTTGCTTATAAAGTTGATAACTGAAATATTTTATAATCTCTGTGCAGAAGTATGTAGCAAACAGTGACAGTGACAAACTCCGAATAATTCTCAGGAACAAACGGCGTACCCATTTGTTTGTGTACTTGTGGATAATGTGTAAATGCAAACTAATGAGGAAAACTCGATTCTGAGGGCAGACAGTGGAGAATACAAAATGCAAAAACTGCATAAAATTATCACGCAAAGTACAGCTCTTGAAAATTGAGTGAATAGCAGCAGAAGTTGGAATAGCATATAATATTTACCGTTTCCTCAGCTATTTCCTCTGTGGAGCAATCCATAACTCTTTCTCCAAGAGTGAATTCATGTTTTCATAGAGAGAGGTTTGTTGTACGTCATTTGTAGCATTAAGTACCACAGACGAGCAAACCTCAAGTAGCCAGGCAGAAGTGGTGTTGCTGGTTTAGTTCCCCACAAGAGCGTTGTACAGAAGGAAAGAAAGCGACTAACTTGTAATAAGTGCGAAGATGAAAACTAAACGACCAAGTAAACCGATGCACACGAATGTGAAATTGCATCCCAACACGTGTGCCACACTGGGAATAACTGCGATGCCTGCAAACAAACATTCTCATTCCATTGGCAAAATACAGATATCCATTTCCCTATGATCATTATTATTGCTAGTGGTGCACATTAAACCTTTAAAACAGTGAAATGAAACTGACGGGGTCTTTTCTGGCACAAATACACACCTCAGCCCAGAGTCTTACAGTTGTAATCCATTTATGTGACAAATAAAGCCTCCCTCATCTCACCTCAACTTCCATTTCCTACCCAGTGCTTATGGACTACGGGAAACGGAGCGAGGAGAGTTTTATTTCGTCATAGTTGGGAAAACAGGAGGAAATAAAAATAAGATTTACTCAGTTTCCTGAATTAGTTTTTTAACCAGTAGCATTCTCATCCCAAGGCTATTCCAATCGAATTGAATTTATCTTCATGATGCTGAGAGCTCCTTTACTACTACTACTTCTACTACGTACATGGGAAACGACGGCGGGTCCGTCTCCTTGAGAATGCACCCAGGAACTCCTCCAGTTGTTAGCTTACTAAATCTTCCTCCGTATATTCGAATTCCTCACACTATTTAAATGCTGTGTGCGTCTTCGTGGAAATGTAAAGAACAGAAGCCCAGAACTGTATTATTTGTAGCTCTCTCGAATAAATAAATTCATGTGTAGGTTGGCGTGTGTTGTGAGACTGTAGTGGAGCAGTTTTTTGAATGTAATACTCATCGTGTCGTATCGGGTGCGATATGACGATAATTCTAATCTTTTAACTGACGTCAATCCTCCAAAGTAAACTATGGTGCAGCGACACGCCTTAATAACTTTGAAATACAGTGTGTCTGGAGTTCTTGATGTAACGCGTGTTCTTCAAATACCACAGGAGCTATGGTTGAGAGTAGTAAAAGTTGCGAGTGAGCTGGAAGTTTTCACATATTTGGAGAAATCAAGCCTGGCCACCACACTGCCTTGGTAGTGGCTGTTAGCTAGTTTTATTATATACTCATCGAGTATCCTAAAGTCTAAAGGAACTCAAAACGGCCACAACTACTGCCCTGCTGCTGTCTAAAGGCAACTTCTGTAATCTACACAGAACATGATGATGATCATGATGGTGTTTGAGTTCTATTACAGTCTTAGGCTCAAAACAACTTCTCAAATGAAAATATCTTGAAATTTCATCTTACAAACGGAGAGACTAGGAGAAGAGGCACGAAAAGGGCAGAAATGACTTTCACTTTGGCTACTGCTTCGCACAACTCCTATTTGCTTTCTCTCTTCAACTTATGTTTACTTAGTTTCCTTCAAAGCCTTTCATAATATCGCTCGTCCCGAAGACTTTGTTCGAAATAAATCGACTTCAGGAAACGCAGAACCATTCCAAACTGTCTGATAGGGAATCAGGAAGACCTTCCACGAGATACACCAACTTTCTGTAGAATTGGTGTCCGGAAGCTTGATATCAATCAAATTACCTCCAAACATACCTGTCTTCACAAGTTATTTTTCGTCAGGAAGATTACTGTCATTATCTCCTACAAAGGAGAAACATGAACCTTGTCAGTGTGACATGTGTGTACCCTTCTCACCAACATTTTCCTCCAAAGGTCTTATTTACCCAGAAAGTATCGCATTATTGCACTCATGTTGCTTATGCAATACGCTCCCATCATGTCTCACTTCAACAGGTATACTCAAGTGATATGAAATAAGAGAGTGCATCTACTTCGCTCACACGGTCTCTAATGCTACACACACGTACGTAATAAGGCACTCAGCTTCAGAACCTGTCCACCACCGCCCAATAATTTGTACACGTTTTCAAACACACGCTCGACACACACTTACTCAGCTGCAAAGCATTTACACAGATTTCAAAAATGTACTCAGGAACTCCTTACGCAATTAGAAACCCTTTCTCCACGAAAATTTCTCGTAGACGTGGGTGAATTGCTCCAGCGCATTTTCCGAATGAAACTCATTGTTCACAACCAATCATAGTCGCACTTGCTGCTCCAGAAATCAAACCACCGAAAGTTAATGGGAGTCTGGTGCTCAATTTCCTCTTATCTTTGTCAACCAAAGTATAACTTTCTCTTGTGTATGAGCGAGTTCAATTTTATTGGGTTCTTTACTACTTTCCTTTCTCTCCTCAACTTCCCTCTTGTTAACTCTCCTCGCATTGGATTTTTGACACTCAAAATCGATAGGATTTTAGTTAAATCCTTCCCTTGACAGGAAAACTAAACGAATCAGGGTTTATCCTTCTACCCAAATTTTTGTACAGACGTACAACCCTGCTACCTACAGCCGTAGAGCCATTCCTTTCGACCGTGTGCTCGCTGTTTTCCCTTTGCATGTCGTGGGATTACGAGCAAATTCTCCACACTGTAATTCTAAACGTTGGGGGAGCATATCTCAATGAGCCATACGTGTGATGTCTTTGAGATAATTTTACTTCACCCATCTAAGTCTAAGATATTCTCAAAATATAAGTTAGGGATTCGCATAAAATCATAAATCATCTACTTAGGTCTTCAGTCACATTTGTACAGTGCCACAGTATCACAAAAGGGTTTATGTGTTCAAAGTAAACTCTGTTTAAATATTTAAAGCATGTGAATTTTCGAATTCGAAGTATCAAGTGAGAACGAACCGCACAATATGCTCAGTCAGCACAAAGCCAGAGTGGAATTGTTTCTGAGGATGAAGGAGCATTCGGTGTGAGTTAAAATTGCGTGTATTTCCAGACATGCTAGAGTATAATAGTGAGAAAGAGAAAGTCCGGAGAGTGCACACGGTATAATTCCTTCCACACAATCCAAGTATTGAACGGGAGAGTGTATAGAAAGCAATGTGTGACGCTAATGCTGGCAAGGATGACGTAAGACAGAGAAGTAGTCAGGGAACTACGGGAATTTCATACGACACCCTTAGCCTCTTTTACATAATTCTCACGAACTCATAGTTCCTCTCCAGTGTAAAGCTCAGCAGGCTCCATAATCTTTTCATCATTCATGCTCTTTGTAAATATTTTAGAGAACCCTGCAAAAAAGAAGTAATCACAAAAAATTGGACCCATAAGATATTCATGCACGAACAAGAAAGATGGATCAGAAGTACGAATAAGATAACCAAAATAATTCACTCATGAGAAAAACTCTTTTTATTTAAGTACGCTGTAAGTTTATGTTGCAAATGCAGAGTTCCTTGTTACTTGCGTTCTCATTCCACTATCATTTATCTTCTGCGAAAGGGCAAATAGGCTGAGATTTCTGAAACGCTCCTCGTATATATTGGCTCACATAATCTCCTATATATCTTAACACACAACACACACACGCTTCACCGTCTGTCAGTACTTAGCAATAATTAGGAAAGTGGGGCTCCTCGTCGTCGTCATCATCATCCTAATAAAAATGTGTACCTAATGAAGTATTATAATGTAGTGAGAAAGTCAACTCGGCCTATAAAAGATTAGCCTATCTTAATACGAAGGTAAAGGTTACTCGTCCACTCAGTTGCGGAGCATTCTAATGGTAAATTGTAAGGAGACCTAAGAATTTTGGGAGATGAAATATTACGTAATGTACAAGTAGACGGGTCGTTGAAGGGTGACGTTACTTTATTGTGACAGAGTGGAAAATACGATGGAATAAATTGGAG
>JAQGAC010001247.1:0-14813 GCA_034696585.1 Isotomurus maculatus | reverse complement strand
GATCTGCTAAAACAGGGACTACTTTTTATACAAAATTTCGAATGATTTGACATTACTCTATTTCCTTGATTTATAAATACAGACTCATCTTTTCTGCCATTTAGTGACAATAGATTATTTGTTCCCAACATCCGGTATGGAATTTTATATTCATATTTCTGTTGAATAATTAAATCAATTAAACTAAATTGCAACTACTTTAATGGGACAGAATTCATAACCTTTGTACTTTGTACCTGCAAGGTCTTCGACATTACGACAAGTTGTAAAGTTGTATTTTATAACTATTTTTTATCTCTTCCCATGCACAAGCACAACGATTTTCGAAACAAGATCTAGTGCAACTCATGTACGAAGATTTGAAATTGTCTGTTATAATCCCTTTACAATTTTCATCAAACTCATAGGAATGAAGTAGTGATGATTAATTGGTGGATATTATGACGTCACAATTAGGAGCTGATTGCTAATTTTGATCCATTTTGTTATCCAATGAGCATAATAAATTCCCATTTCTAATGTCCTGCTAGTGCTACTATACAAACATCATTGGATTAAAAGGAAGACAACATAATAACTAGTGAACTTGAAGAAATCGCAAAACCTTATGATAATTATCATAAATGTATGTAGTAAACTCAAGAGCGTCTGCATTAACCTGCACCCACGTCCTCTAAACAGTATGCAAATTATGAGATAAAGATCGTAGTCCATTCACAGTGCAACATTAAAATGTGAAGTGTTGTAGCAATGGCTAAGCACTAAGGTTATTCAACAGGTATGGATTGGGTATTGACGGGAATTCCATGCAAGGATATGCAGTTTTTATGCCTTTGACGATCTTTTGAAGCACATCTATTAACCAAAGAATCGTTATCTCGGACCCAATGAAACTTGAAAGTAATTATTTTCATAAGAAAGCAAAAGCATTTCAATCAAAGTGACTAATCATGGACTTCTTTTTGTTCCACTTTGATTAACTTGGTACGGACTGCGGACAGATCAGATGGCACATTCAAAGACAACTCTTGAAAGATTCTTTTCACGAGTTTAATAAGAGTCTTAGCCATGTCTCAAATATACACGAAGGGGACAGCAATTAAACGAATTCAAATGTTTTTGTAAGCCTCACTATATCAGTTTCGAATGCCAATGCCAACCTTACTGGCCTATAAAAGCACATTGACTGTGGGCCAATCCTTCTAGTTGCCTAAAATTTCTCGATATAAATCAAAGTGGATTGGTGACAATCTCCACAATAAAGACACGACTATTACCCGACCCTCTCGCATGACTTATTTATAATTTGTAATTATTAATAGCAGACACAGCCACATCGAACTTGCTAAGGGTATTCAGATCTTATTACTAATGCATCCTTTAACACATTTGGATGTTAAACCATTGTCATCTCCATTATGAGTTAAGAAAGTGAGAGTGTGTTCATTGCAAAAGTCTTCGAGCAAACAAGAAGAGCATAATATTATCTTCGCCACCTGCTACAAGAATTACTTGGTCAGTCGTGAACCAACCATATCCTCATACGCAATGAGGATACGAGGAATTCTCCATCCAGTCAAGTCTCAACAAAGGGAGATAGTGGTTCTCGTGATTTTGTGTGTTATAAGTCAAGTAGAATCTCAATTCCTAGAGGAATTCGAAAGCTCTAGAGTTCCGGTTCGAGATATTTTTGGACTCGCCAGAGTCCTCAAGGTTTCTAATTCTAATCCAGGATCGTATTTGACAACGGTATTTGTTCTCTTTTTGTGCATTAATATTGTAGTAATATTATTATCACCTTTCCCCAGGTGAATTCACACAGTTTTCATTGAATTTGTTATTACTTCATTTATGCGAGTTTAAGTGTGTAAAGTAACACGTTTTTTTTACAACGATAGCCTCAAATCATCAAAAGCTATGGATATCCCGTTGAGAGCCACAAGGTAGTTACAAAAGATGGATATATTTTAACAATGCACAGGATCCCTCGTGGGAAAAATGAAAACGAAATCCCTACAAAGAATAAGAAGAAGCCTGCAGTATTTTTGCAACATGGACTTTTTGCATCTTCATTCGAATGGTTTATGAACAAGCCAGATAAGTTATTAGGTAATTGGTTGATTCATGAAATTGCCCGATTAAACTTACTTGTCACCTTACAGCTGCGGAAGAGTTCTCTGTGTATATGCTTAGATAGGTTCTAATTATGTAATTAAAAAATGTGTTTGCCGAGAGCAAGGTTGAAAACCGCATGCAACTAATAATTATATAAACCTAATCAGATGTGGTATTTTGCAAATCAGTTCTGCACCTGAAAATCTTCGAGTATGTAAAGCTACAGATTCAAGGGTATCATCGCTTTGTGATGATTTTGAGCTGAATCATTCCGTTTCATGTTGACAAATCTTTTAATTCTTTTGCAGCTTTGAAATTAGCTGACTCAGGATGGGTAAGTAAGTTTAATTCATCGGACGTATAGAAATATCACTGAATCAAAAGTTGCTTAAATTTCACAGATTAATTTTTGATGCATAGGATGTATGGCTGGGAAACGCCCGAGGTAATGCGTACTCCAGAGAGCATATCTCAATGTCACCACGCGATAGGAGTTTCTGGGAATTCAGGCATAATAAAAATCACTCAAACCTGAATTGCATGTTACAATTGTGCTAATACCCATTGTTCTCTTTTTAATTAATTAAAACAGTTTCCATGAAATGGGAGACAAAGACATTCCAGCAGAGATAGATCACGTGCTAAAAACAACTGGACAACCTGACCTACAATATGTGGGTTTCTCAATGGGAACCACAATGTTCTGGACGATGATGAGTCTGCACCCGGAATATAACAAAAAAGTTCGTCTGATGATTGCGTTAGCTCCAGTCGTGTACATAAACAATATGAAAGGATTTCCTCGTCTGATCGCACCTTTCCATAGAATAATTAAGGTGTTTGATTTGCAGCTTTATGTGTCAACTTACCCCCATTTCTTTAGCAATCAAATTTCAATAACTGGTTTTGTTACGCAATCCCAAACTTAGGGACTTATAGATATCATTGGGCAAGGAGAATTCCTTCCACCCTGGCTGCTGAGACTGTATAATGGAATAGGAACGCAACTTTGTTCCAACACTCTCATAGCTGAGTCGTTCTGTGCGAATATCAACTTTTTGTACGCTGGATGGGACCTACCTCAATCTCAGCCTGTACGTGGAAACTGTCTATTAGTCAACTTTAATTATTTACCAGCTACATTTTAGCTTAATGAATGCAAAATGTGTGTGCTAAATACTAATTGTACGATTTTTCATTTTTAGAACCAGATTCCTCTGTTCTACAGTCACACACCAAGTCCTACTTCCAGCCGAACTTTATCTCACATAGCTCAGCTGATTAACACGGGAGTTTTTGCCCAATATGATTTCAACTACAGAGGGAACATAATGCGGTACGGAAGGTCCACTCCCCCAGTATACAGTATTAAAAATACAACCGCACCTGTTGCCTTACTTTGGGGTCCGAATGATGCAGTTGTTAATCCTACCGTAAGAAATAACGAATCGTAATCCTTAAAAACTGTAGGCTATAAGATTGTCAAATAGAAATCTTTCGATTTTAGCATTCCTACTTTCCTACCTTATGTACGAATACTTATAAATCTTATTTATTTTCAACAGGATGTTAGCAGATTAGCTTCTCAACTCCCTAACCTCGTATTTAATGCCCCTGTGGACTTTTCCTTGTGGAATCATTTCGACTACCACCTGGGCAAAGATGCCGACACGCTCGTGAATCCAAGAGTTATTAAACTTTTATCCAGTTTTTTATGACACTGATTGCAGGTTTATTGTTACAATACTATTAGTGTAGATATATGGAGTTTAATATTAATTCCTCAAGTTACCACGTACCAAGATTCCAATATATGTGATATCCGAAAAAAATGCAAAGTTCCTGAGATGCACAAACTTTGAAATGGCCATTGGGTTGAATGCAAGATGTAGTACAACTTTTTCGAATTCTTAATAAGCTTCAAGGAATAAAATATATAAAAAAGTATTGGATCGCTGAGTTCAAGATGCACATGGTCAATCTTATGTTCCTCTCCTAATAAGATTTGTCCCCATTATTGCTCCACTCGAATCACATAAAAGAAAAAAAAATTGCAAAACTCAAATGTATTCTATTGCATTCCAATTAATCACTGAAATGCGATGATGTTTCTAAATTCTCTTCCATCTCTAATAGAATTTGTTTAGTAACTACGAAGATACACGGGCAACGGGTGTCCAACATAAATGTAATCCAGACATCTTGCCGTAATTACGTAATGTGATGGTAGCAATTTAATAAAAATTATTATCTACTAAAAATGTCTGACACCAAGAATAAAGATAAAATCAATCCTAAATCAAGGGCCAGTGCAATATCGGTGATACTGTTTAGCTGGATGACTGGATTGCTGTACACAGGATGGAAACGGCCATTGACAGAGGATGACATTTATCCTCCGCTGCACGGCGATCATTCTTCCGTGCTAGGACAGCGTCTTTACTACACTTGGGAAAAACACGTAGAAGCATGTGCCAAGAAACAGAAGAAGCCTAATTTCGGTTACGCCGTGTTCAAAACTTTCTACAAGCCCTTCCTTTTTTACGGGGTATTTTCAGTGGTTGAAGAATGTGTAATTAGACTAGTGCAAGTAATTGCACTAGGTGATCTGATTGATTATTTCAACGAAGACGAGGCAAAGCTAAACTCCTATTTGGTAGCACAAACTGCTGTTTGTAAGTTCCCTTCTAACGATTCAACAGACTTTCACTCTGTCGCTGTCTTTCTTCTCTGACTTGACTGTATCTCTTTTGAAACAGCTGGAATCATAATGAGCTCCGTATTGTTCATGCTTTCCTTCCACTGGTCTCTGTATGGATGCCATCACACATGCACACAAATTAGGATTGCAGTATCTTCAATGATTTTCAGAAAAACCTTACGACTAAGCCAAAGCACACTTAAATATTTCTCGGTGGGTCAGTTGATTACGATGCTGTCCAGTGATGTCCACCGTTTCGACCAACAAGACCTCCACCTCAATTACATCTGGATCGCTCCAGTCCACCTGGGAATTGTGATCTACATTCTATTTGAATACTACAAGTTTGGCTGGCCGTCTATTGCAGGTCTGGGACTTCTTCTGCTTTTTGTGCTGTGTCAGTACATCATCACAAGATACATAGCCAAAGTACGACTGAATAAGATCATTGCATCTCACTCAAGAATGAAGATAATTTTGGAAATCATGCAAGCATTCAATACGATCAAGATGTACGCTTTGGAAAACTACTTCTATCGCATTGCACGTGAAAGTCGTCTGAAAGAACTGGATTTCCTGAGAAAGACGATGATTGTCAGAATCCTGAACACATCACTAAGCCTCATTTTGACGAAGATGACAATCTTCGTCACTCTCCTCTGCTATGTGACTGACGAAAAGCGAATTAGCTCAAGTCGAGTGTTCATTACAATTTTATTGTACGAACACGTTCGTATCAATTTTGCGCACATGTTCGTTCAAGGCTGGACGGACTTGGTAGAAATTACGGTTACTTTCAAACGCCTGACGGACTTCTTTCTTCTGGAGGAATCTTATGACAGCGAGAATTATCGATTGCTTCCAGCGCCAACTGAGGAGGCTGTGGAGAAGGGAAAGCTTACGTGTGGATTCAACATGCAGCGTCTCAATTGCAAGTGGCATGCGAAGCAAACGAGCTTCACACTGAAGAATGTAAATCTGTCGGTCAAAAGCGGAGATTTCGTGGTCATCCTCGGATCACTTGGGGCTGGAAAGTCTTCTGTGCTGTCAGCCGTTCTAGGAGAACTTCCCATCGCAGACGGATCAGTTGTTGTCCAAGGGAAAATTGCATTCATATCTCAAGTCCCGTGGCTCTTTCATGGAACTATCCGAGAGAACATTCTGTTTGGACTTCCTTACGAGGAGGAATGGTACACACAAGTCCTTGAAGTCTGCACAGTCAACACAGACATCGATCGAATGCGAGACGGGGATGAAACGGAAGTCTTCATGGCTGCATTAAGTATTGGACAAAAGGCACGAATCAGTTTGGCTCGGGCTGTGTATTCTAAAGCCGACATCTTTCTTATGGACGACCCTTTCAACTGCATTGATGTGCGACTTTCAAGATTTATTTTAGAGAATTGCATCAGAGGAATCTTAGGGAACAAGATTGTTGTGCTCGTCAGCCATCAGATTCACTTTCTCGAGGCCGCAACGAAAGTTGTGATAATGGCCAATGGAGAGTTCAAAGCTGTTGGAACTTACGAAGAACTCTTAAAACAAGGAATCCAATTTACCGAAGAAATTGAGGAACTTGACGATATTCTTAATGACGACGATGCAGATAAGCTGTCTAGAAATCTTTCTTGTGTGGTGATGGACGATTCTGATGAGCAGATTATGATGGCAGATGCTTTCTCAACGGACGAGCTTCTTCCTCGAAAGTCAATTATTGCTGTGAAAGAAATAGAAGCTGATGTTTACGAATCCCACAAGAAGAAAAGTTCAATCCATATCCCAACTACAATGACCAGAGGACTTGGTCTGTATTGGTTGTACATAAGATCTAGCGCATCTACTTTCTTCATGGTCTTCCTCTTCTTCCTCACAATTCTTCTGCAGGTGCTTTACAGTGGCTCTGATTATTGGCTGGAACACTGGGTGCATTTCGAGGAAAAGAAACAGGCTGAGCCAGAGACAGAAGAAAAGACCAAGAAAGCAGGATTCGACGAGACACGAAGTTACCACATTATTGTGTACTTCAGCATCATTCCAGCTTTGATCATTGTTACCATTGTTCGGAGTCTGATTATGTTCAAGATCTGCATCAACGCGTCCCTCAGCCTCTTCTGCCAACTCACCGACAGTCTCTTGAGAGCAAGTTCAAGTTTCGTGGACACCATTGGAGTTGGAAGTGGAATCAACAAGTTCTCCAAAGACATGCTCGTCATCGATGAACTTCTTCCAGCTACTTTGTACGACATAACGGGAGTCTTCTTTGAGATCTTAGGAGCCATTGCTATTCTTGGATTCTGCGAGCCTTGGTTTCTGATTCCCAGTGTGATGTTTTTGGTCTCGTGCATTTTGGTATATCGTATCTACCATTCTACCGCAGCATCACTCAAGAGAATCGAGTCGAATGCCAGAAGTCCTGTTTATGGTCACATTGCCAACAGTCTTGAAGGAATGATGACCATTCGAGCTTACAATCAAGAGGATATGTTTATGGACCTCTTTGATGATTACATGAACACTCACACGTCTTCGTGGACACTCTACATCGCCTCTTATGCTTGGTTGGCTGTCATTGTGGATTGGCTCTCTATTTTCCTTATCTCTTCGATCTGCATCATGTTTATCGAGCAGGACTCGTCAAACTCAGTTTTAGTTGGACTGGCCATCGCAAAAGCTGTGGAATTGTCGATTTTGGCTCAGATTGCAGTTGTGGAGACTGGAGATATGGAGACTGAAATGATTTCAGTCGAAAGGTAATCAAGTTTGATTCTAATATCCCTTCATCTTTCGTATTTGTATGAAGTAATTGATGTTAAAAATGTAATGCTTTCCTGTCACCAGAGTTCTTGAGTTTACTGCCACAGCTCCTGAAGGAGATTGGGAAACGCCCAACAACATAGAACTGCCACTTTCTTGGCCTCAACAAGGTCGCATAGAATTCAAGCACGTAACTGTTAAGGGATACACTGGGAGGAACGTCTTACGAAATTTAAACTTTGTGATTGAACCCGGCCAGAAAGTAGGAATCGTAGGGAGATCAGGTCTAAAAAATAGAGCTTATTGCATTTTATGAACTGTATAATCTTTAATACTAACGACTATGTAGGTGCTGGGAAATCATCTTTGTTGAATTCTCTATTCAGAATACTCAAGGTTACAACAGGACAAATATTAATTGATGGAATAGACATCAAAGACATCGGACTGCATGACCTCCGGAAGAGTATAAATGTGATTCCTCAAAAACCTCACGTATTTCATGGAACGTTACGATCGAACGTCGATCCATTTGAAGAATTCACGGATAGAGAAATCTGGAAGGTTTTGGAAGAAGTTCGACTATACGAGACAGTGAAGAATATGGACGAAGGTCTGTACAGTCTGATGTGTCCAGAGACCGGTTGGATCTTCACTGACGCTGACACTCAACTTTTGAGTCTCGCGAGAGCTCTCATTCGAAAGGGGAAAATTCTGGTGTGTGACGAAGCAACTTCTTATCTTGACCCTGAAACACAAACTTTTGTACTACGAAAGTTAAAACATAATTTCCACGATTGTACTATTGTGACTATTGCCCACAAAGTCCATACGGTAATTGATTGTGACGTCATCATGGTTCTTGAAGCTGGACAAGTTATCGACATTGGAGAACCGCACACGCTTATAAAGGCCAAAGGGCCGTTCTTTCAACTAATCGACAACTTCGGAGAGTCCACAAAGGAAGAAATTATCAGAATGGCAAAAGATGCCTATGACAATAGGAGAGAAGAAAGGCGAAGAACCAACTATTCATTGAGACAGAAATTCAGTCGGTCACAGAATAGCGAGGCCTCCAAAGACTCCTCCAAACGCTGAGACCTCACCTAAAATCTCGAAATTTTAACACTTTTGTACAAAAAGTAAATGAATGAAATGTTCTGTTTGATTGTGTGCATTGTTGAATATAGAAGCACTATATTTTATTACTATAAGACTGCTGACTTCTTGGTTCCAATGTTGGTTTCGGTAAGTGATGCACATGAACTTAAGAAAATCAAAGTTAAAACAACCACTTTTGTAATAAGAATATATAAATCTCTTTATTTTATGGAACCATTTGAACTTAAAGAATACAAGAAATTGATTGTTTGAACCAGACGTAGACGCAATTTGGTTTTACTTTTCTATGTGAATTATTTAAATACTGAAATACATCTCTTTTATAACCAAAACAGCGTTCAAATTCGTAATAACTTTCCTTTTGAATCTAACAACATTACATTTTATTATACCTCGAGCCTTGAAATATGATTCTTTCTACGTGTGCAATAGCATTACATTTTTCACCAGTTTGCAGAATGTAAGTTTGCTACTTTAATGCATATTTATTTTAGACTTTATATGGACAGTTTTGTGATTTATGTTTTGCCACTTTCTCTGCGCTGCATTTTAAATAGCCGAAAAAACTCGAAAAATGTGATACATGGTTTTGTATAATAAGAAATTTAATGAAGGTGGGAACAGAATCAAGTCAATTGACATGTGAAGCTTGGGCAGTTTAATATCAGCTTGTGAATACTTTGTATTGTTCTACAGCAAGTCTCAAGTGTTATTGGGTCAGGTTTCAGGTAATTAATTAGGTTACGGGTTAGGTTAAAAATTTTATTGGGTTGTGTGCCGGGTTAGATTGGTCAGAGCAAGGGTAGAGTTTTACAGACAGTAAGCTGAAATTATATTACAAATGTTGAGTGAGTTTGTGGTGTACGAAAGATCTGTGGAGTGTTAGAATGTGTTCAATTTCATCTGCAGGAATATCATTAACGTATTAGTGTAAGAAAGACTTATTTTATACAGCGGTAGTCCTTTTATTGCTCTTAGAAATCATACTATCACCAACCAAGCAGCTTCACATTCATTTGGTGATCTTCTTTCTCACAGATGAAATTAAAAGCAACTTATTCGAACACGAATTTGAGAAATTATTTCGTGTTTAAAATAAAATGTTGTCGATACACTAGGCAAGTCGGTCTTTTTCGTTGGTTATGATTTACACAAAGTTGGCAAAGACTTTCTCAGCTGTCATAATCTAATACAGTTCGTAGTTGCTGAGATGATCAGTCAACAGTGGAACAATAGAAAAAATGTAACCTCCTGCTTCATCAAGCAAACTTCCATTCGGGTGTGATAGACAAATATCATGAAGTGTATTATACAATCCGTTACAGCTATTATAGAAGTTCGCGTATAATAAGTGACAATATATATTAATAAAGGACAGACCAGTTAGTGAGCCTGATTGATTTGGGAAGGAATAAGAGCACAACCCACTATGTGTATCACAATTTACATTCATAATTGATCCTGCGTTCCCCTCAGAAAAGTCTGCCAGAAGGAAGCTTACTTTTATGATTCTACAATTAGACCTTAATTAAGTCTGATACAAATATACTATTGACTATTTCTATTTCATTGCGCGTAGTCGACCGTTGATGCAGAATCTCAATCATTTCTTCAGTTACTTATACGTACGATTATTGCACTGAATAAAATCTTATCTATTAAATGCCTTATAGTTCCTCTGTTATTGAGGCCACGCCACAGCAACTGATATATTGCTTTTTTGATATTAAGTAAAGTTAACGATGCAGGTAACATTTCAAGGCCTACTCATGATAAATATTGTGCGATGCACCAATTACAATTTACATCCGCTTAATATTGCACATTATGTAGATTTGCACAAATTAAGTTTAGCTGTTGCTTCACTCCCATTCACAAATGACAGGCTAGTTTGAAAAGCAAAGTAGTTGAAGATACTTCTTAAAGATACCAAAATTAGTGAAAAGGAAGAAAGCTAAATCTCAAAACCAAGCCTTCGCTTGTAGTTGTCCCTAAGTCCTCAATTCCAAACAGATCTCGTGGTACTCAAAGCACTGGAGAATTAAAAAGATAAGCCACCATTGTGAGACAGGAGATAGAATCAACTCAGATTTGTGGGCCTCAACATACTTCGTATAGTCAGAGACTACTGTAAATGACTACTGTAAATGCCCTTACTAGACTTCGCGTAATAATTCTCGCCTTGATTTCCGAGAATGATTTCTTGACGATTGATTTGCGAGAAAATAAAGTTCAGCCTTGCGTCTATCATTAATATCAATAGTTCAGTATGAGTGATGACTAGAAATATGATTGAGTATCTGATAGCCGTCACATTGTGGAAGGTACGCTTTTAAACGGACAGGTTGTATCTACGAATCATATAATGATTTTCTATTCGATCATCTGAATTAAAAAACTCTTGCGTTCAAAAAGTACTAGAAGACTAGAACACTATTTTTGCGTCGTGCAGGCCACTAAGTTGCAGTAAAGAGTGCAACAATAACCTACGCAGCACTCATTTGATTATCGTCACAGTTTGTGCAGTGATTTGTAAATGCATTTTATGATTTATCTAAGGTATACTTGTAGGCACTCCTTTTCATAACCCAGCGAGTAATTCCTCCAGAAACTTTCACAAAATTCTTAGCCGTAGAGCTTGCAGAGGTAGACCCTGAACTTGCATTATGGGCCATAAATCGATGACACGGATTGGATGTTGGCGGAGTTCCCCAAGAAGAAGATGAGCTAGAAGCTACTGCAGTGGTCGTAGAAGGAGTTCCGGTGGTAGTAGAAATACCGGTGGTATTAGAAGTAGTTGTAGTAACAGTAGTAGAAGTAATGGGGGTACTCATACTACTACTACTACTAGTAGAAGTCTTAGTAGAAGCAGCAGTGGTAGTAGCAGTAGAAATCGCTCTACTCGAAGAGCCAGGGCGAACGAGAACTCCTGTTGACTTTGACAATGAAGATGTGGATGCAGACGGAGTATTAGAAATTGCTGAAGAAGTCTTTTTAGCCATCTCTTTATTCGCTAACACGACTCTAGCAGCATCGGCCTGAGATAAACCAGACTGAGGCATCTTTCTCGGGACTCTTCGTGGGGAGTTTGGACAGGACTGTGTGGAAAGCAGAGGATTACGATCAACGAGAGAAATGTTATAAGGACTGGGCTCTCTGCTCTCCATCGCCACTTGGCCTGGCAGGGAGGTGACGGATGAAACTGACGAGATGGATAACAACGAGTCGCTCCTCTGAGCCTTCGAAGACGAGGCTCTGTACAAAATTGGACTGTTGGGTGTCGAGTTCGTTCCTTGTGTATGGCGAAAATGATTTTTCCAACACCCGTAATGACGCTCCCAATTCTTCGGGGATGATGGAACCTCCTCTCCACTTGTGTCTAATGACTTCGTAGAACCTCTTGGAGATTGACCCACACTGCTTTCTCTCGACTTCGTACGGGATAATCTGCAAAAGTACATCACACAGTCAGTACGTTATGATTATGAACGTGTGGGTGCCTGGGTATGAACAATTTCAACTTGGCCACCGTGAATAATCTAGTTTTATGTTTTAGACAGGAAATCCTGTGGGTATTGACTGACGGGTTTGCTAAAAGCTTCTACCCATGTAGGATATCTTGTTCTACAATAGCTCTTTCCTCATTACGAACCACATAAAAAGCGGAACTGTACATGATGACTGCCTTTACCAAACTCAACATTACAGCACACACACACGAAGAAATCCTGACTACAATTTAATGCTTTTCCCCTCTACTTTCTCCAACCTCGAGTATATAATCGAGTACCCAGCCATTCCCGTACATATAAGACACTGCAAGACCCTTCCAAAAACACTCATGTGTGTCTTTATTACGTGATCTTTTAAAATGGCCAAAAAATAATCTAGCTTGATGGACACTGATGGTGAAAGCTACTTTCACTACGAATAACTATAAGCATTAGAAACTGGAAGCTCCACAACCGCAGAGACGGCAGTACGGAGAGTAGATGCAAACATGCACGAGATAATACAGCTTTCAGTTTAAGGATTGCTTGTCTCAAAGTTTCATACCTGGGAGATGCACAATGAGCTCTACATGTTCCCGTGGGACAAACTCTGGCGGAGTTGCATCTTCCCTCACAAATTGCCCTGGAGAGTAGTAAATGATCGTAAGCTATGAGAAGTCGCCTGCAATTTCCTTCTTCATGTTCCAGCTGGGTTGTCCCTGGGAATTTTTCCAACATTCTTCTTCTTTCCTAGAAGAACCATACAGCGATTTTGCACGTTTTCACCTTGGCAAGAATAAATGTAGGCAGATGAGATAGTCTAGCATGCAGCAGTGCAGTAGAACCAGTTTAGCCTTTTGGACTACAGAGATGATGAGATGTCGAGATCTATGATTTTGGCACACCAATCCATATATTCATCATTCAAAATTGATTCGTACGATCAGTAGGATGGCACAGTACAGTAGGAACGTGAATCTGAGATCCTCTGAATGTTTTCAAGCGAATCAGAATCACGCCATCCAGAAAGAACTTGATTCACGACAAGTAGTTTCTTTGTACAGTTATATGTACACTTGGCTCAACTGTAGATTTATATTAGAGTCTGAAGGTGAAATGAGTTTTCATTTACTTTACCTCTGCCAATTTATTGGTTTCGAACTCCTGGAGTTGCTTTTGAAATCCTGAGTTGGGATTAGAAACGGCTCTCGCTCCTCTCACAACTTTGAGAGCTTCATTCCAGCGTAAGGACGTGACGCTCATGATGTAGGCAACCACTATGGTCACGCTCCTGGACATTCCGGCAAGGCTTTAAATGCCATAAAACAGAAAGTTTTAGCAGTTTCTATTTGTTGTGATAAGTGTTCTTCACACAACTCACAAGCTATTATTGTATATATCAGCAAATAAGATTTCTACAAAAAGTGAAGCGTATAGAACATGTCCAGTCATAAAAGAACAGTTAACACAATAATCAAACTCGAGGCTTTTTATATCGAGCAGAAACAAACTCAGTTTTTACCAGTGGATCAGGACGTTTCCTCCTTCGATCCTTGCGGTGTGGATGAAGTCGTTGCAGGCTGGGAAATATTGGGCAAGATTTTGGTAGGGAGTATCCGATGCCATGATACACAAGTATTCTTTGTCCTGTTCAAGAAAAGACAAAGATTGATTGCTTCATCCTGACAACCATTTTTCATTCCTGCGATAAACCCAAACGCTGCATTTGGATTCCACACAGCCACAGAAACACGTTTTCCCATTGTGAGAATTCTACTTCGGATGGATTCAACTATTCAGCATAAATTGTCTTTCTTTAAAGCATCATTTAATCTCATATCACTACACACTCCTAGACTCGTTTTGGAGTATTTGGAGCACTGCTTTCTCTGCTGCTGCTACGATGCTCTCATTTTTGTTTGCATAACAGGATTCGTTTGCAAAGGACGAGGTTTGTTTTCTCCCGTAATCGCTGGAGTCATAATGCTATGCATTATTTTCCCCTTCTAGTCAGACTAAAAATTTGAGAATGAGAAAGTCGTAAGCTGAATGAGAAAGAAGTGAAGGAGGTGAGCAATAGCGTCCCAAAGGATGACTATAATTATGCAATGCTCTAGTTTGACTGCATCTCAAACAAACAACTCCTCTTGGTTCCTTTTCCGTGTTAAAAGTAAGTAAGCATACTATGCACGTGAGTTTTGTAACACTGCAGAAATAAAATACTTTAAACTGTCAGCAAATAGCAACAGCAAACATTCTCTTACTTCACTCCAAAATCTGGTGCAAGATGTGTTAAAGATAGATAAAAGATGAGCTTGCTCCACAATGTAGTAGCGAATTCCCGTTCCCGATTTGCATGAATTAGCCATAAGATGATATTTTATTGACGAATTCCCTACCTGATGAATGGATTATGTCGACTCCGTTTACCGTGCATATAAAGCTAATAGGTGAGTAGCTATTCGATTTATACTAAGGAGACAGGAAACTATGTTAGCAAACTAACAATTGCAATAAATATGTTCACTATAGAGCTTCTTCGTCTCGATACATACCAAGGCAGCTTGACAACTCAGGATTACGGAAAGGTAGCGACAAATGGACAGTTTCCATTGAAAACTGCAAAAACG
>JAQGAC010001246.1:0-14813 GCA_034696585.1 Isotomurus maculatus | reverse complement strand
TAGAGGAGATAGATCGTTTATTTGATAACCATTGCTTTCGGCATTTTCCAACCTACTATTACAGTTAGAGCTAGAAATAGGACTTCTTAATATTACTACGCCCTTCCCAATTAAAAATCGTTCCGATGGTTGACGTCTGATGATATGTCCCTCGCCATTCCAAGCGCACTAGCGTGCGCTTGGAACGGCGAGGGACGTTCTCACTTGTGAGGTGTGTATGAAAATGGGCGTAAAGAACAGAAAAGTGTAAAGTTCAAAATGTTCTCTTTTATTCTTTTTGAATATCCCAGAAAGGTTCTAGAAAGTATGATTTTCTCCACACTCTACAAAGGAAGTTACAAACATCTCTAGGACAAGTTGGATGGTGAAGTCCTCTCAAAGAGTTGTTCAACCGAATAAGCTTCCATTGAGCTTCAGTTTGTGGTATGAGGTTTTGGCAAGTAATTACTGCTTCTGCTGCTGCTGTTTAAAAATCCAAAAAAGTAGTATGGCATTAAATAAAGAACGATAAGAACAGTTATTTTTTGAAGAAGATTTCAAAGTTTATTTCATCTCAAAAACAGTTTAAGTGGTTAAAGAAAATAAGGAATGATAATGTTTAACATGTTTATCAACTGAACTAACATAATCATTTTAAGCCTGTTGACCCAAAACCTGCGGATCCTCTTTTCTTATTAGCCTGTAACACAGGCGTAACTGAAGCATGCTGTAGGTTTTTATGTAAGTAGATTATTTCTTTTGGTTCTGCAATTTGCTCAATTATAAGTTGAGCAACACGATCACCATGCTTGAAGCTGAAAATCTTGTCTGAATGATTGAAAAGCAGGACTTTTATTTGGCCCTCATAATCTCTATCTATGACACCTCCTGTTTACATTGACAAGAAAATTATGTAATCTGATAAATCGTTTCAAGAAGAAGTGAAAATGTTTTAGAGGTGTAAAAGTAATGATTACCCCCAACACTGATCATGAATCCCAATGCAAGCCCAGAACGTGGGGCTACTCGACCGTAGGTTCCTTTAGGCAACTTTATTTGGATACCTGTCTCTACTAGACCTATTGCCTTTGGCATAATCTCACCAAGTGAAGTGCTAAAATTAAATTTAATTCTGTTTAAGTCAAAACTGTATATAATAAACTTTATTTCTAAAAGAAAGAAAAACCTGAAAAGGTCATAGCCAACAGAACCCAATGTTCCTTTCCGAGGAAAGATTGATGTTTCACATAGTCGAATGAAAGTGAGTTTGTCTACAAAATGGAAAAAAATGAAAATGAGAAAGGAATGAAATATCAGTGTAAAAATTGTAGTTAATTATTAGTTTGCTCAGTTTCTGTTTCCACAGGAATAATAGCTCGACAATCCTCTGTCATGCAAGTAAGAGCTTTTAACAACCCTCCCAAATATTCAATAGGGACATTCGCCCCAATGTTTTGATTCTTTCGAATCGCTAAGTATAACTTATTATTTTTTTTCCAAGTCTGGAGCTTCACATAATAACCTCCCCCAATGAATCCCTCCCAATGAATGCTATTCTGACCGTCATTCTCCAAACTCTCCCCTGGAGGGGCAAAGTTCCTGACCGGTTTGGCCTCGCCTGTAGTGCCTGCTTTTCCAGTGGAAGTCCCTGGCTGCTCATCTGCAGTTTTGACAACTTTCGTCTTGGCTGCTTCTTTTTGTCCTGCGTTGTTGCTCGAACCGCTTGTTTGATGCTCTTCGGTTTTACCACTTTTACGGCTGGAAGAGCTGGGCTGGACCTCTTCATTTTTGGTGGATTTTCCTTTGGCAGACCTTTTCTTCGCTTTTGGTTCGTCGTCAGAAGAACCTTAGACAAACCATTTGGTTGAGTCCCCTTGGGGTAGCAAACTGGGCAAGATTGATGTGTAGGCTTACTTGTCCTTCGCTTCTTAGTGGATGACTTTACAGGAGGGTCGGAGAAAAGCTCTTCCTCCATACCTGAACAGAAAAAAAAAAATAATATATCAGAAATTTTAGTCTAATATAATTATCGAGAGCAAACAACTGAATAAGAATTATGTTAAAAGAAGGTATTTAAAGGATTTAAGACAACTTACGTTTTGCTTTTGAAGTACTTGCTTTCCTCCGCTTGTCAGTAGTTTTCTCATATTTCCCTTTCGCCTTTGTTAGAGTTCGAGGTTGCTTCTCCTCCCTGTCCGAGCTTGACCGTCTATGGGATCGCTTTCGTTGCTTCACCTCCCGTTCAGAGCTGGATCGGTGAACAGGCCGTTTTCGAGGTTTCTCGTCATAATCAGAGTCGAAGTCAGAAGCTAAGAAATAAAGTACCGAATCTGTAATTTTTTACTCTATATAAATTCAAGTAAACCACTTACAACTATATACATCAGTCATCTCTCGAGCTTTCCTTTCCTTATGCCGTCTCAGCTTTTCATTCGCCTCCTTGTACTGCTGAGAACGAGTTGGTGCTTCAAGTGAAGTCTTAACTACTCGCTTCAATTCAGAAGGAGAGCATGGGCTCGACGACTCGTTGTCACTGGACTCGGAAACTGGAAACAAAAAAAATAATAAAATCAAATTAAGAAACTTTAACTGTTTTAATTTTCAATTTTCGAAAAATAATTTATATTTTTAAACTTACGAGTGAGCATGGTGATTTGATGATTTTCGGAAGAACTTCAGAGTGTTGCACAGTAACAGACAAAACGTAGTGATGCGGTAGCATTGTATTCTCACACGTTTAAATACTTTGCCTTATCTCATGAACTAAAACAAAAAATGCTTTGCGGATTTTATAAATTAATAAAGATAAAAATATTTGGGTTATAATTATCTCGGTAGACAAAATATCATTACTAATGGAAAATTTTACTACTTACTTTGACTATGTCAACGTTGTGACGTCATGAAAGCTGACTATAAAAGTCGGTCATCATGAGTGAAACAACTTCTTGTGTCAAAAACAAAACTTCATTCAGGATTCCTGGGAACTCAATTCATTTTGAAGGGAACGAGAAATATTCGCAAGGTACTAAATCGTTTTATTTTTCCAAATTTTCCATTGAAAAACTGAGTGATATTAATTGTGGATTTTGAACAAACCATTCTAGGTCTTTGCAAGTGGTTTATTCAAGAGCAGTGAGAGCATAATTGTGACAGGATTCCTGCTCGAATATAAAAGTACTTTCAGAATCATAAACAATTTGGTTAGTATAAGAATCAACACTTTATTCATGTATTGTTTTTTCTAGATGCCTAGACTTTGTACAAAGTTAATGTGTGTGGTGTGTGGAATGCACTTTGGCAGAAGGTCCGTCTTCTATCATCATATTCTGCTTCACAAGAAGAGAAACAGAGTCTCGTTGCACGATTGCCAATACTGTCTGGATTCCTTTCCATCGAAGCTTTTGAGGGAGTACCATATAAATTCCAGTCATCGATGCAATTATTGTGACTATGAAGACAAGAGCGTAAGAAGGATAGTGGCTCATCGTCGAGCTTGTCAACTCAAATTTTCATCAATACAGAAAGGAGGACAGGCGAGGAAATTCTCACCGTACCCCTTTAAATCTATTAAAGCGTTTCAAGGGTATCTGCAGACATTTAGACAACGAAAAAAGAGATGGAGTACGGAAATTATCTCCGTTGTAGATTACTTTACCAACTACTCTAGTAAGATTTATGATATTTTAGCACATGTGTTAAATGAACTCAAGAGTATAAAACTTCAATTTAGTGTAGTTTGTCAATTTGTAAGGAAAGAGGATGCTACAAGCGTGAAAGAAAGATGCACTCACTATGTGAACACGAACCAAAGGGTTCTGCTTAACATGTTTTATTATAGAAAAGTAATGAGTGAAGTGATTGATCAGTGTGTTAACACTGTTTCTGTATTTGAGCAGAATGGAAGTGGATGGATACTAGAAGAGGTGATTGGTTGTGATCTGAAGATTGCTAGATTTGAAATATTAGGAGGAGGATGCTTTTTACCCATTCCTGATTGCTTTGCATACAAAAGAACAATTATAAATCCTCAGAATCCTGGCACAGATTGCTTCAAGTGGGCTTTTTTGGCAATTCAGCACTACAGTGATGTGCAGGGTAGCCACAGAGAAAGAATAACTCAATATAGACGTTTTGAGACTTTATACAACTTCTCAATTATGAAATTTCCTGCAACACTTAAAGACATTGACAAGTTTGAGAAATCAAACTCTGTTAAAGGTTTCAGAATCAATGTTTTTGGGATGTACTACGTTGGAGATAATCAATATAATTTGCATGTAATGTACCTCTCTCGGTTTAATAACGAAAAGACTAGGAATATTATTAACTTACTCTACTCTGAAGATTCAGCACAAAATCACGCTCATTATATGAGCATCGTGGATATTGATAAATTGTTGGGTAAATCAAATCATCACAAACATTATCTTTGTTACAATTGCTTACAAAGGTCCACATCTGAAAAAAACCTAAAAGAGCACGAGTCCTTATGTCTGAACTATAAAACACAAAGAATTAAATATCCTAGCGCAATTATCCCAGGGGATATACCCAAACTAAGCTTTAATAAGTTCCAAAACAAACTAAAGACTCAGTTTGTTATCTATGCTGATTTTGAATCCATTCTGATTCCCGAGAACCGTTCAGTTGGCCAGCAAACAGTTTATCAAATTCATTCCCCTAGCGGATTTGCTATTATCGCTATAAACAGTGTCCAAGAAGTTGTGGATAAAATGATTTATAGAGGTGAAGATTGTATAAAAGTTTTCTTTGAGAAAATTAATTCTTTGTGCTTAAAGTTTGTAGAACTTAATCGTAACGGGGTACCTATGATTCCACTTACGGATCAAGAGAGTGAAGATTATGCTCTCGCGGATGTTTGTCATATTTGTGAAAAAGATCTCAAGAATATTGACAAAACACGAGATCATTGTCACATAACAGGAAAATTTAGAGGAGCTGCACACAGGAATTGCAATGCTAAATTTATTCAAAATACGCGTATACCAATTATAATTCATAATTTTAAGAATTATGACCAGCACTTATTGATAGGAGGAATAAAACAACATAGGTTCACAGGAGTTAAGACAATCCCACAGAACACAGAAAAGTTCTTGAGCATAATTTGTGAAAACTATGTGTTTATTGACTCAATGATGTTTCTTGCTGCTGGGTTGGATGATTTAGTCAAAAACCTTTCATGCGATGTTAAAACTGATTCAGAATTTGAAAATAGATTTTCAATACTAGTGCAGTTTTTTGGACTAAGCTTAGCAAAAAGACTAAGCAGGAAAGGTGTGTTCCCATATGAGTACTTTAACAGCTTCTCTAGGTTCGAAGAAACCAGCTTTCCTTCTCACACTGAATTTTACAACACTATAACAAACAGTTTGATTGACAAAGAAGACTATGACTATGGAAATGCAATTTTTAATGAATTGTGTTCAAATCTTGGAGACTATCACGATCTTTACATGACTGTAGATACGTTGTTATTAGCCTGCGTTTTCGAGAATTTTAGGGAAATTGCCTTAAGCAATTACAAATTAGATCCATGTCGTTATTTCTCACTAGCAGGTTATGCTTGGGATTCAGCTTTGTTTAATACAGGGCAGGAGTTGGAGTTAATCACTGACTCCGAAATGTATAATGTAATTGAGTCAGGTCTACGAGGAGGAGTAAGTATGATATCAACTAGATATGCAACTGCATATAATCACTACATGCCTGATTACAAGGAAGGAGAGGAAGAGGACAGATTTCTTTTTTACATCGACAAGAACAATCTTTATGGAGAGGCTTTGATGCAGTCACTGCCTGTATCAGATTTCGAGTGGGCAAGTGATGAATTCGTAGAGAACTTCTCAGACGAGTTTTTGATGCAAATTAGTGATAATTTTTCTCAGGGATATATCCTAATGGTTGACTTAGCCTATCCGGAAGAGTTGCATTTAGAACATGATGAATATCCCTTGATGCCTGAAAAGATGAGTGTAGCTAAAGAAAAACTTTCTGCTTATCAATCAGCCTTGTTGACTCATTTAGGAATAAAGTATTCGGAGAAGTCAACAAAACTAATACCTCATCTGGGTTCCCGACACAAATACGTTATTCACTATCGAAATCTGAAGTATTACGTTTCAAAAGGAATAAAAATAACCAAGGTTCATAAGATTTTAATGTTTACTCAGGAACCTTGGTTGAAAGATTATGTTCTCTTAAATGCGAGGTTACGTAGAGAAGCTAAAAGTGAGTTTGAAAAGAGCTTCTTCAAGTTTATGGTGAACTCTATATTTGGAAAAAGCATGGAGCAAAAGAGAAATAGGATGGAGGCTGTTATTGTCAGTGAACAATACACTCTAAACAGATACACTAGGAAAAGCACTTTTAAGTCCTATCAGATTATTGATGATAAAGTAGCGATAGTTTTCATGAATCGACCTGAAATTACTCTTGACAGTCCAATATACACAGCCTTCACAGTTCTAGATATTAGTAAACTACTGATGTATCAGTGGCATTATGACAAAATTAAATTGTGGTACGGTGACAAAGCTGTGTTTCTTTTTACAGACACAGACAGTTTAGCTTATTGTATATTCACTAAAGATCTGTTTAAGGATCTAAAATCAAAGTCGGATGATTTTGATTTTAGTGACTACCCGAAGGATCACGCTTTGTATTCAGATGTAAATAAAAAAGTAATTGGCAAAATGAAGGACGAAGCAAACTCCAAAATACTAACAGGCTTCGTAGGTTTAGCTCCAAAAATGTATTCCTTTTGTGGGTTAAATGAGCTATCAAAAAAAGCTGCAAAAGGTGTGAAAAAGACCATTATTAAACAGAAACTTCGCCACTCTACTTACGTGAGAGCCTTAAAAAATCAGAAGAAACTTTACTGTAAAATGAATTTAATTAGATCACGAAAACACGTAATGGAAACTACATCGGTCACAAAGGTCGCTCTTCATTGCTTTGACTCAAAAAGATTCATCTTAAGAAATGGTTGTACCACGTTGTCATTAAATAGTTGTTATATACCTGTTTAGTGAGTATTAGCTATAAATAGGTTGTGTAAATAATAATTATGTGTGTCACAAGTTTTAAATTCCTTTAATAAAAGTAATATAGTAATTGAATTTGTTGATTTCATCATCATTCAGAATTTGTATGTAGTCTTGTCACCATGGCCTTCACGATCACCTTGTTTTCAGACGCTTCTAAAGCATATTACCCCCTAAATTCACCGTCAAGTTTTCAAAATCGTGCAAGAAACTATGATAAGCTCTCAGACAACCAGTATGAAGTTGCAGTTGTGTTTGTTTCATTCCAAAATAATTTCCTGATTTTACCAGATCACATAGATAAATGTATTTATTTCCACGTAGGTCGAAAAAGGTATTCGTATCATCTAATTGTCACAGGAGTTTTTACCATTGAGAAGCTAGTTTCAGAGCTAAAACGTCAATTAGCCACAGCTCTAGCGGAGGGGTTGTCTCTAAACCTTAACACAAATTTGACTGTAACAATTAGTACCGGACTAGGTTTACTAACAATATCCCCACAGCTAGCAAAGCGTTTAGGTTTCAAGCAAAACGTTTTCGAAAGTGGAATTCATACTGGGGAAATAGTTAGAAGGGATCTATTACCATCCCACTTATACTTGTGTTCAGATCTTATTGATAATCAATGTATCGGAGACACTTACCTACCTGTTATTGGTACAGTTGAAAATAATGATATTCCTATTTCAGTTGTAAAGCAGACCTTTAATCCGATTTACTTTCCTGTCACAAAAACAGACTTCTCATTTATTTCTGTCTCATTCTGTGACAGGAAAGGAAAAGAACAACAACTGCAGACTGGAAAGACTGAGGTGACACTCCATTTCAGAAAAAATGCAAATGTATTCTGACGAGGTTGCACCATTTTTTCACCCTTTCACAGCCATTGTAGCAGGTGTAACACAAAGTGGGAAGACAGAGTTAGTAAAGAAGTTAATTTTTCACCGAAAGCAAAGCATCCTTCCAACTCCCAGGAAAATAATATTTTCTTTTTCAGAGGATCAACCTGCCTACTCAAGTTTAGTTAATGATCCAGACGTAAAATTCATAGCAGGCTTAGAAGAAGATTTTTCTAATCAAACTGAACCAACATTACTAGTTATTGATGATCAGATGTCACAGGTGATGACTAGCAAAGCTATACAGGAACTTTTTATTAAAGGGGTTCATCATAAAAATTTGTCAGTACTTCTTTTGAATCAGAACCTTTTCTGCCAAGGGAAGTTTGGTAGAGATATAAGACTGAATTGTCACTATTATATAATAATGAAATCACCATCTCTTACGTCACAAGTGAAGTATTTGGGTCAGCAAATTTTTCCAAGTTCAAAAACGTTTCTGACAGACGCCTATAAAAAGGCGACTGTAGAACCGTATTCTTATTTATTTGTGAACTTGCATCCTCGCTGTGAAGATAAGCTAAGAGTAAGATCATCTGTGTTTCCCGGAGAAGACGAAATAATATACTTGCCAAAATGAGTAAGTTTGTCGTTGAAGTTGAAGGTTTTCAGTTATCGAATAAATTTTGTATTAAAGAATGTTCCGTTGTTAATCTACACTCCCATGACAAAATTCACTTTCTGGTCCGTCCATCATCAGAGTTTTTTAGTTTGTCAGAAAAGGACAAGTCCATAGTGCGCTATACTGAGTCTAATATTCACAAAATCTATTGGAACGCTGGCAAAACGTCGTTCAGCTCTCTAAAAGCTTGGTTTGATAATAATATATCAGTTTTGGATTGTATTTACACCAAAGGTGTAAATAAGGTTAGATTTATTCAGAGGAGACTAAGAGTAAAATGTCTAGTTCTTGACCTTGAGGAGTTGGATTGTCCATCTGTAAACAATCTTGTCAAAAATCCTGTATATTCGTGTTACGATGCATGTCCCTTGGCATTCCACAAACAGCTTCTGCACTGTTCACATTTGAAAGCACAAGCATTTTCTCAGTTTGTGATAAGCTGCGAGGGAGACTATGAGCCTGTCTTTGAAGAAGAACCAAGAATTTCTTACGAGACTTGTAAAATGTACGACTGCGAAGAGGAAGAAGCTCATTCAGGAAGCGAGTGTCGAGGAGATATCATCTGTCCTGGAAATAGTTCATAACATCGTTAAGAGGAAAGTTAAGCTGCCCAGTAAAACTCTAACGAAGCTAAGCGAGCGAGAAAAGGAAATAATAAAACTTTCTTCTTCAAAACTGCCGTTTAAAACCAAAAAGCGTCTACTTCAGAAAATAAGCTCTTACCTTCCATACCTAATTAATCCAATTTTAACTGTTCTATCTGGTTTGACTGTACATCTATTGACAAAGATAATAAACTCGTGAAATGTCGAGAGAAATGAAATTAATTCCATTGCATGAATATGAAAGTCTTAAGAAACTTCAATCCAATTCACCTATTCCTCCCTCAATCGAGAAACAAAATTTTTTAGCAACCAACCATACAGCTTCGGAAGTTTTAAAAGATCCTAGTTTACCTAATGATATTAAGTTAGGTATTTATAACTCTCTTCTTAAC
Organism: Isotomurus maculatus; assembly: GCA_034696585.1. Lineage (NCBI taxonomy): Eukaryota > Metazoa > Arthropoda > Collembola > Entomobryomorpha > Isotomidae > Isotomurus > Isotomurus maculatus. The sequence goes on along the minus strand of JAQGAC010001246.1, from coordinate 5,246 downwards.
ACTGTACGTTTAAAATTAGAAGAGGTTCTAGAAAAACCTTTGACGGTAAAGTTTGCTACCGAATTATCTCAAAAAAATCGGACAATAGAAGAGTCTCCTCCTCAAAATATTCAGACAAACTTAGAACTAACGGAACAAGATGAATTTTTAATCTCTCCCATCCCTTTTAAATTTCAAAGCTCAGCAAAAATTATTATGAAGATTTTAAAAAGGAACAGAAACTTTATTTACTGGGATGAACACGGGCACGTTACGTTCTTTGAATCTGAATTCGTCCCTGGATCTAATATCACAGACCTCTTGAATTATGCTCTAAGGGACTTAAAAAAGACAAGTGAACCTCCAGGGATTAATCGGTTTTTAGCGGTTTGCAAAACACTTAATGTACCTTCACATATACTCAACAGAGAATTAAAAAAAGAGTGGTTGGGTTCAAAAATTAAAATACGGAATTCATCAACGAATAGCGCTAAAAAACTAGATTCGTACCATTCTTTTTTTAGAGACTGGGAACCTTTAGACCATGACTATTTATCCGCGGATGAATTTAACGACTCTGAGCAGGATTCTGAGAAAACGCCTGTACGAGCTAATCAAACAAGTCAGTTTTAGCTGAGCAGTCCGAATAGCAACATGACAGAATACCGAACTCACACTGATATGGAAATATTTTGCATTGATATGGCTACATTGCGTGCAAGGATGAATTCGTTTGAAAACTGGCCTGTTACGAAGAAACAAAAACCTTCAGACTTGGCAAATTGTGGATTCTTTTACCTAGGAGTTGAAGACAAAGTACGCTGTTATTATTGTGGAGTTGATCTTCATGACTGGATATCCGAAGATAATGTGTGGTTAGAGCACGCTATTAACTCTAACAGATGTCCATTTTTACTTTTAAACAAGAAGAAAGCAACCAATGAAGAGAAAGAAAAGGGTACTTTTGAGAAAGTTATGGTACGTTTAGAACACGTAAAGTTTGAAATAAGTCAACTTGTTCTGAGTGTCTTTAACTACTTCCATAGGATATTTTCAACGCAGAAGAATCATTTACCGCGAAAATGAACGAAGTGAATGGTGAGTTCTCCTTCCTACGTGACGGCTAATAATATTAGTTTTTTTTAAAGAAGAGAAAATTGAGTTAATGTGAAAACGATTTTGTTTTCCAGAAAACCTTTTCCGCTCTTACCTGGATGAAAACATCTGCAAAGTTTGCTTGGAAAAAGAAGCAACATATATGATGGCTCCTTGCAACCATATAAGCTATTGCTTGGAGTGTGTTTCAAGTCTCGAAATCTGTGTTATTTGTAGAAAAAATCATTCCGCCATTTTCAGGGTTTTCAAATCTTAGACAGTATAAAAGCATGTCTTAACGCTATAGTTGCTCTTAGTCGTTGAATAAAGTCCAACCTGATCACAACAAAATGAAACAATCTCACGTGTTCAATCAAGCTGCATGTCTCAGCACCCTTAAGCCATCACCCAGATATTCATCCTATGCTCATGTTCAAAGAGGAGGTGGTCTTGGGGCGACAATCGGGTATATTGGTAGATATAGTTTGCCTGTCATTCAAAACAGGGTTGTCCCTCATGTAAAAACAGCTCTTCTTGGTACACTCAGAGACGTAATGGACGGTAAAAACGTTGCAAGTGTTATCAAGGATAGGACTGTGTCCCTTGCCAAAGATGTACGTGATGATATTTACAAAGCATTAAGTCAAAAAGGTAAAGGATTGGACCGATTAAGTAGGCCTGGAAATTCGTCTCTTAAGTCAGTACACTCGAAGCAAGGAAGTAAACCACAACAAAAAAGAAAATCTGAACCTGCTAAAAAAGCTCCTGTTCCCAAAAAATCTAAACGAAGTCTAACTAAATCCGAAATCTTCTCACAATGGCCTTAATTAATCAAAGCTCTGTCCCTGTTCTAAGAAGTGAAATAGATTTGTTTAATTTACCTCCAACGGATACCACAATCGAATCCAGCTTTTACGCTGAGTACAAACCTGTAGTTAATATACAGGATTCAAATGCTAAAATAGATTTTCGAATTGTGGGTAATGGAAACCAATATTTGGATCTAAGTGACAGTTTTCTTTACGTCAGAGTTCAAGCAGTCCAAGCAGATGGAACTGCTCTTCCCGATAAAGCTGACGTTAGTTGTGCAAACAATTTTCTTCATTCATTATTTACACAGTGTGAAGTTTCTTTAAACGACACTATTGTCTCTAGCAGTAACAATTGCTACATGTACAAATCTTACCTTGAAACTCTACTTTCACATGGAAAGGAATATCTTGAAAGTCAGGGGTCATCTTTCCTATTTTACCCCGATACTCATGAAGGAGCTTTAAGTGATTCTAATAATGGGTACAAAGAGAGAAAAAATTTACTCTCAAAATCCAAACAAGTGGAAATGGTTGACCGATTGAATTTTGACTTGGCATCGCAGTCACGATACATACTTAACAACACAAATCTAGGAATCAGTTTAACACGGTCGTCAGACCTATTTTCCTTGTTCTACATCCACCCAGCTTCCAATACGGACCCTCGTGTAAACCCTAAAGTAAAATTTTTAGACGCCAGTTTGTTTGTTAGGAAACATACTCTTTACCCCAGCCTAACCTTGAGCCATCAAAATCTTTTAGAAAGCGGTCACCAAGCACAGTATCCCGTAAAAAAGTGTGATATAAAGTTTTTTACGATTCCACAAGGAAATCAATCCTTCGTGGAGGAGAATGTTTTTATGGGTTCTATTCCAGGCAAAATTGTTATAGGATTAGTTACAAATGCAAGTTTTAATGGAACGTATTCAAGCAACCCTTACAAGTTCGATCATTTTAATTTGAACTATTTATCTTTAAATGTCAACAACATTCCAGTTCCTGTGAAAGCTTTAACGTTTGATTTTAAGAACAACCAATACATCTTAGGGTACCATTTACTTTTATCTGCTCTGGGGATTTCGAATAAAGATCACGGACTTCTCATTAATCGTACTAATTACGCTCAGGGTTACACACTGTTCGCATTTGACATCAATCCTTCAGAAGGATCGGATTCAGCTTTAATTCTGGAGAAGTCAGGATCCGTCCGAATTGAACTTAAATTTGAAAGTGCACTGAGTGAGGCTGTTAATTGTATTGTCTATTCCGAAAACCAATCAATCCTGGAAATAGATAAGTACAGACGAAGTTCCGTTTTACAATGAATTCCTTACAACTTCTCTACTGTTTGAGGCAAAACAAACCCAGAATCGACTCGTATGTTTGTTCAAGCGATGAACTCGTTAGTATTAAAAACACAAAACACTTTGTCTGCATTGTAAACATAGAACCTTCTTGCAAGGATGGGACACATTGGGTTGTGTTTCTAAGACTCAAGTCTGGAGAATTACAGTTTTTTGATAGCTTAGGTTTAAGCGTATCATCATACGGAAATGATTTCATGAAGTTTGTAAAATCACTTAGGTGTAAAATAACCTCGTCTTGTCTTCGAGTTCAATCCTTTAAATCTTCTTCGTGTGGTCAATTTAGTTTATACTTTATATATCACAGACTTCACGGGGTTACATTTCAAGATATCCTTGAGTCTATATGTGGAAGTTTCGCAAGCAATGAAGCAGTTGTGAGTGATTTTATGGCCAGAAGATATAAAATATCTATGCAGGGAGGGAAGTTGCCTGCTAGTTTTAAGTTTGCTGTTCCAATTTCAGAGTTTTAATGATAAAAGTCGAATGTCTGAGATTTTTCTTCAACAGTCTTCAGAATATTCTATCATGGACAAGCAGTTGGAAGATTTAAAATCAGTATACTATGATCCGAAAAACCCTGCAAGTTTCGGGAGTGTCCCGAAGCTAAGTAAAGCAACAGGAAAAAGCATCCGTGCAACAACAAGCTTCCTCCAATCACAAGAAACTTACACTAAAACAAAGTCAGTTAAGCATTTGTTTGAGAGGCGTAAAATAATGTCTCCACAGATTGATTACCTCTGGCAAGCAGATTTAATAACTGTTAAAAATATTTCTCGCTATAATAAAGGATATCATTATATACTAACTTGTATTGACGTGTTAAGTAGATTTGGATTTGTTGAGCCTGTTAAGCGAAAAACTGGAAAACTAGTAGCAGAAGGCTTCGAAAAGATACTTTTAAAATCAGGAAGAAAATGTAAAAACTTGCAAACTGATCAAGGATTAGAGTTTTTCAATTCTTACTTTCGAAAGCTGTGTGAGAAGAATGCTATCAATCATTTTCATAACTTTTCACTCTTAAAAGCAGCTATGGTTGAAAGATTCAACAGGACATTAATGACGAAATTATATAAAATATTTGTAGCATTTAAAAACTACCAATTTTTAAATGTTTTGCAAGATGTTATATTTGCCTACAATAATACACTTCATTCAGCGATAAGTTGCAAACCTAGTGAAGTTAATAAATACAATGCTTTAGATATTTGGATGAAGTCTTATAAAGATTTATTTACCAACAAATTCCATGCTCCAAAAATTAGAATCGGGGATCTTGTTCGTGTAAAGGTGACTAAGAGTCTGTTTGAAAAAGGTTATAGAGCTACATTTTCAGATGAAGTTTTTAAAGTAGTAGAGGTTTCAAACACAAAACCAGTGACATTTAAGTTAGTTAGAAAGTCGGGAGAATCTGTTTTAGGAGTATTCTATCCAGAGGAACTGTCACGTGTTATTAACTCGGAATAATATGTCTCAGAGATTAGAGTGCTTGGTATGAAGTTGATGTATCCCTCGCCGTTCCAAGCGCACGCTAGTGCGCTTGGAATGGCGAGGGACATATCATCAGACGTCTTAGCTTCATGATAATTCGAAATTCACGGAAACGTGACAAACTGCTTTACAGGAACTCCTTGGTCGATATTCAATTCTATCACTTGCGACTTCAAACCTTTTCACATATTCAAATTGCCAATATATAGAGCATTGACGGGGGATCAGAATCAGACGATTTCCAAAACGAAAAATGGATTAATATTTACCTCTAGCTTCTAGTTGACTCTAAATCAAGCTTTTCCTCTTTGCGTTGTAGTCTGTATTTATAAAAAGATGGCTTGTGTCAATTTAGCGTTCCTCTTAGCTTGTAATATAATCCCGTAGCATCACACGCCACAAAACGCACACGACATCGTTAATACTTCTACACTTCTACTGTAAGAAAGTAGACGACACAAACAATAAGAGAAGTCGAAAAGTCAAAATTTCCATAAATTTCTGA
>JAQGAC010001245.1:0-14817 GCA_034696585.1 Isotomurus maculatus | reverse complement strand
AATGCAGTTATTATTGTAATGGCAATAATAATAATAAAATAACCCAAGTGTTTTTGTCTTCTTTCTCCTTGTGAGAACATTTGAACACTCTCTCACAAACTCACAATCAAAGAGTCCCTTGGTTGACTCAATAGAACACTTGTACGAAAAAACTCAAGTACTCTTGTAGTAGGTTCTTAGACAGTGAGGCTGTGTTCCCTGTGTGTGTGTGGTTAGTTTCAGGGGAACTATTAAGAAGTGGAAATGAAGTATACGCAGCGATTATATCGCCTCCCTGCATGCACTTGAATGTTAAATCATTGTCAAGGATTGCATGGACCAAGTGAGAATCTTATGTTGTATTATGTAGCTGGGGTATTAAACATATCTGGAGCGGAACAAAATGAGTCCTGGTTGTTGTAAAAATTATTTTTATGAGAGTCATAGTCATCATCGAACCACACGCTACACAAGGACATGTTGGAATTCAGTGGGGTCGTAAGAAGGAGAAAGTCCGTGTTTCCGTGCTTTTTGCTTGCGGGAGTGTAGACTAGTGTGTAGGGTAGTGTGAGAAACTCGGAGGGTAATATTTTAAGTGCAAAATGCACAAAGAATTGACGTGATTTGTGCAGTCTACTAAAGGCGATGATAGTTGACTATTCGGTGAGTTATCGGGCATCCAGTTCCAGTTTCTTGATTTATTGAAGAACGGGAACCTTCGTGCTATACTTTCAGATTGAACTGTAAAATAAATTATATTTGGTGTAGTGGGGCATAATGAGAGAAGAGAAAGCAGAGTTTCCGACGAAGAGAGATAATCTACCTCTGTGATCTCAACGAGTGAAAGGAAACCACGAAGGATAATGTACAAGAATGAGGGTAAAGTTTCATGGTGAAAGAAGCTGACAAGAGATTCTTGGATTGTCTGATGGAGCACATAGAGTTGGGGAGATTATCATGGACGGTAAAAAAGGGAGAGAAAGGTAGAGAAGTTCTAGTCACTTAAAGATGCCTGCTGTAAAGGTTTTGTGTATAAGAAGGAAGTGGATTTTTTATCAGGAAACGTTCGTAATGCATGTGAGTGGTAGGAGTATTGAAGTAATCGAGAATAGAATTAGGAAATGATGAGATCAGCAGTGGAAAGAAGGACTTAATTTAACCGAATTGAATTTCTCCTTCCAATCACCAACATCAGCATCAACCGATTGTAATCAAATTATTTACCAATTTACCCTCCTCTCTCTTCCTTTACTTTCAAATGCTTCCTTTCGTCGATTGTCTTCGCTTTTTTACTGGCTGAGTGGGATCTCAGCCATCAACGGAGAGTCTGTGGGCATTTTTCTGTTTTTTCAACATTCGTCTGGCGTGAGTGTGTGCGTATATATTTATACTACATTCCTTCATGGGGATCCAAAGTGCATTGTTTCTTTAGAAGAATACACACTTAGCTTGAATCGCCAATAATGCTAAATGCGCTACACATTTACAACTGTCCATCCCACAACCAATATACCTTTTCATTGCTTTCGGTCGTCTAATGTCTCTAATAGCTCTCTTCGGTTGGTTCTTTCATTTCATCAAGCTTCGGTTTTATCTCATTAATGAGAGTACTCGAATAATTGATTCTTTTGTGGGTTTCTCTTTTGTCTTCGAGTACAACAAACTACGGAGACTTTGGAAGTCTAGAGTCTAAAAATACTCTTTAATTTGGATCTTCTAAAACAACCAGGAGATTGGGAAAAGTATCGCGTTGCCATCAACCTCAAGTTTACATCAGCTCCAAGTGGCTTTCAAGCTCTTTAGAGAGAGAAAATAATATTGCTGCTCAGTATTCACTAAAAATAAAACACTTTATGCGGAAACCTTGTTTTCCGGAAAAGTTAATAAAAAGATCTTTACAAAACTCTTCCATCAATCAAGTACATGATACAGAGCTTGCTCTCTTCTCAAAATTAGTTTATTAGGCAGAGAAGAGTACTTTGATTCAAATGATCTATTACATTAAGGATGGATACCTTGGAGTTTAGAGTCTGAAGTTTTTAGAGAAAGCTGACGGGTGAATTCATCTGGTAGGTATGGAAGAAGTCTTATGAGGTCGCTCTGCAACTCATGACAGGATCCTTAGTATCGCAATAAAAAAATTCTGTTGCTTCAAAACTTGTAATGGAAAGTCCTTGTAAGATTTCATATAGTTTGTTAGAATTGAATATGTCCTGAGTAATAATTCAGTGATGCTAGATGCCTGTTTTGAGTGAAACTAACTATATACACGATGAATAGCGAGCTATTATTTTTTGGTCTTGTAACACGTCCAAGCAACACTACCACAGAGAGAGAGAGAGTAGTAAGAAGATTTACCCTGTAGCATTAAAAGAGTGTGATGGAGAGAGGAGGAGAGAAGACCAAATTCAATTTAAACTTAATGGACTGTAGTCTGATGAAGGAAATGATGATACCAGGACGATGATGATGATGAGAAAGCTAAAGATCACCCTGTGCACCAGCAGAGTACCGTGGGAGCGAGCTGAGAAAGGCTTTCATACGCGATGTGCAGTGCAACCCTTTGACTGTGTCCCTATTCGTTCGTCTTCATCTTCTACTTAACTACAGATATACGGCAACAGTAGCAGTAAAAGCAGGATTAGCATTTGAAAGCTATTTGCTCTCTTACATTAACTGAGGATGTGCTCAATCTTATTCGAATTTGTTGGCGAGGAAAGAGGGCGAAGAAAGATTCACACTGGTAGTTTTGGTAGGTTGTTAGTAAATCGGATGCTGAGCTACCTTTAGTTAGGATGCAAGTGTAGACTAGACGCGAGTCTCCTTAGGTAGATGCACACAACAAGGAAACAACAAATGGAAAAAGTGTGTGTACGTGTAAATGCTAATAGTTTTTTCGACACAAACAAATTACTTTATTCTACTGGTGCTGCTATTCCTGTCTTCATTATTAAAAAACAGGAGACAAGATTAATGATCCGAAAAGGTTGGAAAGAAAAGGTGAAATACTTTTATGGCTGGCTTTTACTTCTCTCAGTTCTCGAGGTATATAAAATGAACTGGAATTTATCTATTGAGTTATTCATGGAAATAATGCTTTTCCCCCGGAACTCCGGTGAATAAGTCCCTGGGAGCGTTATGTATTATTAACTAAATCGATAGTCATTAAGCACTGACGACATTTTTATTGAGACTCGGAGAAACGACAAAGCTTAATTACTAGTCATTTGATTTGATTAAGTGCATTCGCGATATTAGAGCCATTGTGGAGAGATTAGTGACGCGGTTTAACACTTAAATTAATACACCTGGTCTGCGGGTTCCAAGAAGAGGAAGGAGAAGAATGGCTACAGATGATGCAAACCACAGCGTATATAGAGTTATTTAATGAGGAATTGTACAGTTGCAAGTGTTGGGGTAGCTTGAGGCTAATTTTTAATGATTGTAATTAAGGGAGTTAAGGAATACTTTGGATTTACTTTTAGTACTTTTGGGGCTCATCAAGTTCGTCATATATGGCGTGGAAAGAAAGATACGCAAGGCTTTAACATCTCCTTTCAGTGAAATAAACTTTACAAGGAGGCATGCAGTGTAATAGAAATGGCGTGGCCAAAATCTTGAAGAAGTTTAATGACTTCTTAAGTTAAATAAAGACCTCTTTTGGCTAAATCTTAAGGATGTGAGAAAGATCGGTTAGGCTGGAAGAGAGAGACATTGGACGTGGATGAGTCGTTGTGTATATATCTCGGGTGAGGTTGAGCGTTGAGCCAACATAACTTTGAACGGAGTGTGTAAGTGACTTGAATCTTGGAGAGTTTCATCTGACTTTCCAAGGAGAAAGCAGTGGAAGCTCGAGAAGTGTTCAGTTACGAATTATACTGTACAGAAATAAAATATATTTTAGAGTACGACCCACGGCATATAATTTCCCGGATAAGAGAAAGTTATGATGATTTTCCGGCCATTCCGGCAAACTTGTGGTGACTTTTCGGAGTAAAATTACATGTTTTTCTTCTACTTTATCCTCTTCCAGGTTAACCGTTCAGATGACCATTTTGTGATATTGAAAAACGCTTCAAGTGCGACAAATGGAAAGTACAGATGCGTCGTTTCTACTGAAGAAAAATTCAAAACTTTGCAGGATGCCAAAGACATCGCTGTAGTTGGTAAGATATGAAAGAGATCTCTTCCCCTTATGGATATTTTGGGAAAAACTTCCAAATTATTTCAAATAAATGCCATCCTGAGATATTTTTCTTAAAAAATTCCACTCCTTCCAAATGAAATTCCCCAATTTATTCACCTGTAAAATTCCTAAATTAGGAGACTGTTTTCCATTACAGTTGCACAGTTGCACCGAAGTAGAAAATTAGAAATGAGTGGCTCTGTAAATTACAAGAGAGAGAAAGCGAGGGAGCTTAGTGGAACTGCATAGGGTTGAATTACTCAGAATGTAGTGAAAGTTTAACTCTTTCTCTTCTTTTTCAGTGATTGGATATGACAGTCCCAAACTTCATTTGGAACAACCCTGGCTAAGACCTGGGCAAGTTGGAAGGGCGAACTGCACTGTGGAGAAAACTTTCCCTCCTGCCAATATCACCTGGTTTATTAATGACAAACAGGTAAATCACTTTCACCCTGACAAGCAACAAAAAGCATTTAATGTTACGCCCTTTACAAACTTCTTGAGCCTTTTTAAGCCACCATAAGTACCTCTCGGTGTCCTTATTCAACCTTATTGCTTAAAAAGTTATGCAACCAAAGGATTATTAATTCTCTGTAAAGTTGTATGAGTGAGAAATGCAGGGATTTTAACATTACACCACAGTAATGGGAATAATGAGACGCTAAATATAATTTTTCTGGTTTCATAAGGTGGATTCGACAAGGATTGAAAATTCAGTTGTGAAGGACCCTTCAGACGAGACTTTGAGTTCCACAATTTCCCAACTGACTTTCAATGTGAATACCTACTCTCCTATGTCTATTCGATGCACTGGAGAACTCTTCAGTTTGTATAATGAAAGCTCTGTCACTCGAATTCAACCGCAGGCTCCGATGACCAACTATGCGAGTAATTATGGTGGAGTTCCAGACACGCTTCAGAGGTTTAATGCGACGAGAGGTAAATTTACCTCAGTATTTTACCAACTCTAAAAGTAAATATGAGGAATAAATGTTATGAGTGTTTCAAATTGAATTTTATACCATTTCCAGGCTCAGCTAAAGCGCATGCATCTCAAGAAATTTATCTTCTGTCGTGTTTTCTCACTGCTCAACTTGTATACTTTTTCTTCACATGAGACTTTATAGCGAATCTCGACCGTCAGCTTTATTGCTCTACATGACCGTAACGTCAGTCATGTCAGCGTCAGTATAACTTTTTGGAAGAAAGTTTTGGCACTCAGAATCTATTAAATGTTTCTGGTGATGAGAAAATAACAGAACTTGTTAGTAATAATTAAATAATTTAAAATATGTATATAAGATGTGATTAACCTACAGCGACAGAATTTTCAGTTCTGTTGGACGGTATTGATGCATTTATGCAAATCTAATCCTAATTATGAATATGTTACTGTTAGAACTAAAAATTTAGTTATTCTGTATAATATCAAATATAGCGCATCGAGTGTGAGGTTTTTAAATTTTAATTTAAGTAGTCCTCGAATTTTGTAGGATAAAAAAGTGTGTATATCTGAGTGAAGGTCTCTAACAATTTGGTGTGATTTTGTTAATATTCTTTTTGGTTTAATCGGTGGGTGATTTCATTTCTACCTCAGGTCGAGTCACATCAATAAAACAATCTGATCAACAAATCGAATGGACTTTTATGGTGCATGGATTCGTAATGACAACCATCGATGAGTATACTACATATACTACCTATTATTGTAGACCGTAATATGTATTACCTTGTGTGGAAGGAATTTTACTATGGCCATATTAATATCTACTGAAACGATAACAGTTTAATAGAACTATTCTCGATTGCATGTCAATTAGATTCGATAGGGAATAGTTAATATTATGAATAAATCCCGAACCACAATACCTAAGGAACTTTTACAATTGACAATATAGATAATGAATTACCAAGATTCAAGATTTAAATCGCTCCTCATCCTATTCAACTAATTGTGTGTAACCTGAAAATAAATGAATATGTAAGAAAGCTAAGTTTGATCCAGCATAGTACTCCATACTTCGTAATTACAGTACGTAATCCTTAAGTTGTACATTACTTTAACAGACTACAATATAAACAATATCAACTATTTAAGTCAAGACTTATGTAATTGTTGGTGGAACGCGACATTGGATGAAAATTATTTGTTATTGTCTACTCCTTTTTGTTGTTTGATAGTAAAGATTAATTAAGATTTTTTAAATACTAAAAACGAACAAAAATGAACGGTGTATTATGCTTTGAATTGTACTTCGTGTTATTTTTGCATAGAGATGCAAAAGAAATCTTAATTTTAAACTTGTATCTATTTTTGTTCCAAGTCGAAGTATCATAAGCATTGTATTTATTAATACTTTTTCTGGAATTCTGAATTACACAACTCACATTGATCAAACTATACGTTATTATTAAATAAATAATTAAAGCTACTTAGCTACGACTGGATCATCAAGTATTAATTCACATTTGTTTCTCATGAAAGGTTATATAGGACATCGGTGGTAGTATAAAATTCTTTAAGGGTCGGCTTGTTTCCTAAGCCATACTAGTGTCTGAATTTCATGAAGCAAGCACCCTCTCTGACTGAAGTTACTGAAGAGATCACTGTGTTTTTGAGCTTAACGATTCGCAAACTCAACATCAACATTCATAGTCCTAGCCACTGAGATTTATACTTACGATCTACTACTAATACACAAACGGTGAGAGGAGCACAGTTGACAGTCTATGAGCATAAGTAAAAAGTATCAAGTATCCTGGTAAGAATTATAGATAGAGAAAATTCACTCATAACAGTAAGATTAAGTTGAACTAGTTGAAGCACATTTTAGAACACTAAAAAGTCCGAAGCCTGACTCACTCAATCTTCTATATCGTATTACCATACACTCAACGACTTAACGATAATGCTGCAAACAACACTTACACTAAATCTATGTCATAAATGACATTTACAAATAGCATGTCAGCAAGTATTAAAACAATTCTGTAATAGTTAATCTTCATCGGTTTCTTCATCCAAAATTGACAACAAGTTAAGTATTATCACATTCAGGATTGGTTTAAGTATATACAGCGCATTTAGCCACAAGAAAAAAATGCTTGACGATTTCAGTAAATTCACGGGACAGAAGGACAACACACCAGTAACAGTAACGGTACTGGTGTGCATGTGTGATTTCTTTGCACTCGGAAAGAAATCGCACATGCCCAAGTTTGAGATTTACTGTGACTTTTTCTTAGTATTCCTAGTAACTTTCTTCATATAGGCTTTGTAGAAGAAGTGGGCGAAGAGTACGAAGTAGGAGGCATATAACGCCAGAGCCGCGTAAATATTCGAGATCGGACGATGGCAGTCACCACCACTTTCTGCAAATTAAAACAGCGACGTTAATTATTCTGCAGCTCCTCCAAGCATAAATGCATATAATATAACTTACTGATGACATTGTATGAGTGAATGTTTACTATCAAACCAACAATCATTTGAGTAATTTGAAGGCAGGTTATTGTCATTGCGAAACCTCGCGGAAGTTTCACCTGCAAGGACTGTTACGAAAAAATCCATTAGTCGATGAGCATATCGTATTTATGATCCATTACACGAAATAAAAAATTGAAATCTTACTCGGAGTCCATAGTAGGTATACATGAAGCCATGAACGAAAAAGTTCATCGTACAGAACCATCGACTAGAAGGATCATGAGCTCCGTGGGCGAACCAGCAGTAGATACATACAGACATGTGATGGTACCTACAGGAAAGAAGCATTACGTCAATGATAAGATTTCTTGACCACAACATTGAACTGTGAAGAAGTACATTGAGGCTAACCCATGAGTTTCAGAAGTTATCAAACAAAAAAACATAATATAAGTAAAGAAATATCAATAACTACGAAGTAATCTGAATTTCGATAACTAACAGGAAATTACTGAGAATTTTTTGGATTTCAAATTCTCTAGGCTTTTTTGATAAACGTAAAGACGTAATCACACCTACTCAACCAAAGCAAAATTATGTGAAAAACATAAGACGGCAGATCCGATAATGAATTTTGCACATCATCAAAGCTTGATCTTTACATTAACGAACCTTGGTGAAACATAAGAAAAACATTTTTTTTTGTAATTGTCTTACCAATGAAGAAAGATGAGAGGTTGCTTACGGAGAACAATGAAAGCAGTATCACCTAAAATTGAAAACAAAGTCGTGAAAACTTAAGTATTGCTTTTATAGCAATACTTAAGGTTAAATACTTACCAAATTCGACTATTTTTGATAAAGCAAAGAGTAGACCCCACAACGAAGTAGCTGAATTATGGTTCTCCCTGTAAACATTTAAATAAACTTTTAGTAATAATAAGTTTTCAAAACCAAAACGAAACAAAATGACAATATTCCAGCGTTCGGTGATGATGTGATGAAGAAACATAAAAAAATCTTTGTAAGCTGGCATAATTTTGTCACTAGTTTCTCGCTTAACTTCGAAGTATTCTCGGCTAATTTCATTCTTCAGGTATGCACATTTAATATTCATGAAGAAGGATGTCATTGACTATCATCCTTTGAAGTTCGGAATTTATTACGTGACACCTATTATGTGGCATTTTACAACTCAAAGAAAAAAATTATCGTGCTATCATGCAAGTTGTAAGTAATTTGTAACGTAATTTGTGATTACTAATGACAATAGCTGAAGTCTTGTGTAAATAATAATTTGATTATCTGTAGGAGTTATCAAGTTTGCTTAACAAAAAAATGTGCGACTGGACTCTTTAGATAAGGCAAACATATCAAGTGACAGTGACACCATTTGTGCAGCCCAGCTGCAGAGTTAGGACTTTGAATTCGGACTTTAATACTGCTAAGATTTGGACATTCGACACTTCTCTACAACATCATCATAAACTGCAGAAAATCCAATCATGAACTGAATTCAGACGCATGAAAAGTCGAAGGTTCCTTTTTTCCCACACAACACTTCCCACAAATTTATAACAATGTTTGGTGTGTCGTAGTCGTATGCAAGGCACAGCCGTTCCTTCGTAACCGTTGTTTCATGAGCATGCGAATGGTTTAGTACGGCTTTTAATTGACTTTTTGCAGGTAACTGGAACTGCGGAACCTCTAAATAACCGATAGCATACAAACAGCTACAGGACTGGGGAAAACTCGGAAAATTCAAGCCTATGTGGTTCCTAGTTAGTGCAGAGTGGATTGATACGATCCCCACATTCCCCACATTCCCCACTAATCCCCACATCATTCCTATATGCATAGAACTGAAACTCGTTTTGTTATGTTCAAAAGCTTTGCTCACAATCAATGGTTATGGCAAGTTTACTAATATCTTAAGTCCAGAGTATTCTCTTTTGACCTTTGTCTTCAGTTTTAAAGTTCAAAAGTTAAACCGTTCTTTAAGCAATCCAGTAGCATAGTCTGAGATAAAAAAGCTCGACTCCGCATGAATAATACCGAAGTATTATGTCACAAAAAGTCATTATAAGCATCAAATCGAATAGAATGTTATCGTAATCAGCAGTAGCCAGTAAATAAACTCTTACAAAAGGCCAAAACATCAGATTCGTCGATATATTTTCCAAGATTAGATGTGATGAATACTGTCAACTGTAGTAGTTTGTACTAGTTTGTAGTAACCGCAATCACACCAGTAATCGTAATCACAATACTTGACTTCATACTTTGCTTTATTAAGATTACTTGCTTGCAGCTTGAACAATGTAACTAGAATGTCAGTCATATTTGAGCCTCATAAAATAACGATAAAGATGAAAATATTTCATGCCAGATCATTTTCCTTTTTTGCTGTTCGATTTCTGAAATTCTACAATCCTCTTTTAAACCCAAATAGTCAATATGAAATTGAATAAATATTTAGACTTTGGATTGGTTTCTAGAAGACGTGACATGAAATTGAATGCAGTTACGTATGGAATTCGCATGCCTGTTGTCACTATCCATCAATAGAGTAGAATGAAAACCAAAATACACAGGATTTGTACAGAAGCCACCTTAACGGTTACATCTACATGTGAATGAAGCTTGCCTGGCACAAAGACATAAATACAATAGAATTCTTTAACGGAAGGATATAAACAGCTCAGACAGCGAGAGGAACGGAACCAACCTCAACTACCCAAGTAGTACAAGAAATTTTGCAATATGGAAATGTATTATGAATCGCGTGAACACTACGATATACCACAAAAACGAGCCAGTCAATCCACGCTACAGTCGACAGGCTACGAGTGCACGTTTCATGCTAACTAAGTGTATGACATAAAATGAAATATTAAACAGCTTTCGTCAAGTGACACTCCATTCCATGTAGACTATGGTATGGTGCATGCACACACACCTTCGGAATTCAATCAAGTTTCAGACTCTGCACTACCTATTTAAAGCCTAACACCAGAGCATGCTTTCGATGACCGCCCTTTTGCTGCAGCTGTAAGTACTTGCATATGGAATGTCTCAAAATACTTACAGAAAGCAAACAGATTTATGAAATCCCCCAGATTCAGTAGTTACTGAGACGAACAGTTCAGGAACACTTCTAAGGAATCCTGCAGTGGAGAACACTGCCAAGACAATATTCCAGAAAGTAAGAAGTCCACGTATCTTGAAAGGCTCTTGATTTCTCATCAAACTTTGTCCAAAGAAAACTAAAGCCATGTAACCGAATGATGCGTAAATACTCCAGTGCCAATTATCAAACATCCATTGTCTCCAGCTTTCATGATTCTCAAATTTTTCAAATTCCAGCAGTGTCATGTATTCTGGGTTGAAGTTCATCGGGTACTTAGAATTATAAACGGTAGAGTAGGGGCTGTCATCCCCACCGGATCCCGAAACTCCAACTCCAGTTTCATTCTTAGTTGCATTTATCACAGCAGCGACAGTAGAGGCTGCAGCGGCAGCGACGACTGGTCCCGCAGAACTCATATTCTGAATTTCAGAGAAATCGATCGAAATTCGAGTGTCCCCACTCTGGACTTGGACAACAATAACTGAATCACCGAGTCAAAGATCTCCGTCAAAATTAACAGGTTTTCCTAAAGAACACAAACAAACCAGAGCTCAAAATATAAGGTCATTCACAAATCATCGCACAACAAAAACAATTCTTTTCACACAACAATATATGCTTAAAGCTTAACTCACCAAAACACCGGTTTACTCTATATCTCAACCTCAACACGTTAAAAGTTGTTTTCGTCTTCGTGCAGTAGACCGTGCGAATCTTCTTCCACTTAACACACTCTAATCAATCCAAACACAGTCTTAATTAAAAGTCCAACAACTCCTTCTTCTTGTCCAGCAGTCCAGCGTTAGTAAACCAAAGTCCAGGTCCTCTTTAAGCTAAGTATACAAAACAGACAAAAATACCGATATAATTACAATACAAAACTTTTTTGGTTTTTAATTTTTCGTGAGTAGTTCCTCGTTCAGCGCAAGTTCAATGTTACCTAAAAGATTACGTAAGACAGCAGCCGTAGCCGTTACGAAAGCAATAAAAGAAATATTATTGAATCAATCCTAGGCTACGAACACTTCGCTGAACAGTATGAAAGGACGAACAAACAAACGTGAAATCCAACCCCGTACCTCTTTGACATTGGGTGGAGGAAGGACACACACACACCCCACGTCTTAATTAATGAAATGAAAAGGACAGAGAAGAAGGACATTAATTAACTCCTGGAGAAGAAGAATAGAGAAGACGAGTGAACTAAACTAGCCGGTTGAAAGGAAGGATATTATCCTGTGTGTATCTTTCACCATCACCACCACCGACCACCACCACCACCGCCTCTCCTTCCTTTTAACGCACGCAGCCTGGCAGCCTATCTTTTTATACCGAGTAAACTACTTCCTCCGAACCTCCGAACTTACACTCACTCTGGAGATTGGATCTCTGGATGTCTGCAATCTCTGTCCTTCCTTTTTTACTGCACCAGATCTCTCGGTCAGATGCGATCTTGAGATGTGGAATATTCGTGCATGCGGATGTCTTGGTTGTCTTCACGGAGGAGAGTAGCTGCCGCAACTGAGGAGTTCGTTGGAGGGCACGGACAGTAGAACGAACTGCGAGGGCCGAGGGCAACGTGAGAATTCCAGTGGGGGTCACTCGGAGGTATTTGAGGTGTGAATGTCTGCGAATGACTGCGAATGTCTGTAAACGTCTGCGTTGGACGGTGGGCAGTTGGAGAGTGACGAAAGGTGTTCTGAACCTTCCGACTAAAAATGAGAGTGTGGAACACAAGGGTAATAATAATTGTGACTAGTGGGAGTTATATGAATATGATGAGGATGTTGGTTCGATGGAAATGTGAGTCATTTTATTGGGAGTTTGGTCTTGTTTGGAAGGGAGCAGTTGGCAGTGTGTTAGATATTATGTAGGGAGTTGAGAGAGAGGCTTCCAGCGTATGTGCAGAATGGTTTACTCGAATGGCAATGGCATTATGGCATATATGGGGGATTGGGAAAGGTGCTGGTCTGCTGTTGGTACTTATAGTTTTACATTCGAGGTGGTGGTTCGTGAGGTTAGCAAAGTTGCGAAAGTACGGGAAGGAGAGCATCAGTAGTATATAGGAGTATTGTGGACGGAGATCGGAGTTCCCGAATTTCAGGGATTCGGTGGTGACACGCGGGATGGAGGTTATGAATATGTATGTAGACTGACTGCAGTAGGAAAGGTTTTGGGGACAACGATTTTTATATGCAACCAGAGAGGCCAGAGAAGCTTCAGGTTTCGTATTTCATTTACAGTTGGTGATGATTTGCGTAAGTGTTGTATACTTAAATCCAGTAGAACATGAGATTGCAATGAGATGGCTATTTAATTCTTTCAAGATCATTTTGTACAAGTGACAGTGATGGGGGTTTTACTCAGTGTTCATCATGCAGATATTATTGCAGATAGAAGAGGGCTTGATTTATGACTTGTGGCAATCTTGGTTTGATTGAAGGTCTGGAGATACTCATGGAAGTTTAATGTGTTTGTGGTTTCACATCAGCAGATGAGTGACACACAAATGAGGTGAGTAGATGAGATTATGAGAGATATGCGAATAACATCAAGGATGCCTTGCGAGAGATTCGAGTCATTCGATTTAATTAAATGCTGGACACTTGACGTGATCACTGAAATCCCGTTAACAGGATTTAGATTTCTAATATTCAAACCTAATCAGGCAGGTATTTTTTGCAGAAACTATTACTGCCAGCTCCTATATGTGCTCTATTTTGATGTACAATATTATATGAAATCGAGTAATATCTTGATCCAGTTGAAATACTTGCTACTTTGCAACTTCCTTTACAATAGGGAACATTATATTTCAACACTCACCTAAAGCCTTGAATCTTGAATATTTTTGAACTTGTACTACAATAAATAACCAACAATACCACCTCAATTTTTTTTTATTACAGTCAATCTGCTTCTGCCTAATACAAGAAAATTCTCATTCATGGACAGGCACCGACATTTCTCATCTGGTAATTCTCATATTCCCATCCACTAAATTATTGTAATATTATTATTCAATATATAAGATAATAATGATGGAAAATCCTCCTTCCTTAAGATAATGGGCAATTAAGCATAATCAGTTGTGTTCAGAGTTCACAGACGTCGGAAAAAATAAACAATTCTTATAAACTCTGGGTATTATTTATTGAAAACTTCCTTCGTAATGACTTGCATCACCGACTAAATTAATGATCAAGTAGATGTTTTCACAGGGTCAGAACATGTAATTTTCTCACAAGGTATGCACTAGCCGTACCACTGGCACTCTCTGTAGCTGCATCAGATCTATCATTACACGTGGACGATGATAAGAAACTGAACGAGCCGAACGAACTGAACGAGCCTGGAAATGGATGAAAGTTGTGGAATCGAATCCATTCTCAGTATTTAAACAGCACGTTTTTGGACCGTAACAAGTGACAGGAAAAAATCAAAAAATACTGTGTTCACTTCACATTGAAACAGTCTACTGACAACTGAAATCAAAAAATACTCCAGCACAAGTTGTAGGCTTATTTTATGACGAGCCTACTAAATAAACGCCTATAATTCATGGCTGATTTGAGATTGATGGCCTAAAATCTTATTTCTGTCTGAAAATTATTGTGCTAATCTTATCTTCGTCCAATACAGTGCTCCCTAGCTCTTCCTTGTCTTGAAATCATGAGTTTTATTTAATTTTTTTGCTGGATAATTAATTGACTGAGAATCACAGCCGCATATAAAAAAGGACACAGTACATTTCTTCACTGTTTGGATTTTATTTGCAAAAGTAAGACTACTATATTATAGTACCTACTTAACTAACAACAATATAGGTAGGTGTATAAAGCTGTGAGATTTCCTTGATTCAGATTTTTCTGTGAGGAAATCAATTATGGAAACTTAAAGGAACTGCTAGCTCAACTATACAAAAGAGAAAACGAGCAGTAAAGCAGTAAGCTAATATTCTATTTCATAAAACATGAATCATAAAACAGCTTGCCAAAATGGATACTTAGGGATGTTGTCCAACCATAAAGGAACTCGGAAAAATTATTCAACTAAAATTTAGAAAACAGGTCTCTATAAGTAAAACTAGACGTG
>JAQGAC010001244.1:0-14819 GCA_034696585.1 Isotomurus maculatus | reverse complement strand
TTTCTCTAGATCTGGAGAGAAGGAGAAGATTCCACTTAATTTCCTTCCCACTCTGCAGATTCGAATGAAGTTGGTGGAGAGGAGTTCCTCAATTCGAATTCACCTCAGATTCGAAGATCTTCCCGCGCCCACAAACCCAAACTTCATTTCGACTGTCAGACGACAACTTTACGTCAGAAGAGTGTCGCACGACGTGTTGGCAAACCGCAAGGCAACAACCCCAAAGCGGCCCGTGTAACTTCCAAATTGCAGTCTCTTCGATGTCCCAAATGTGGAAGGACGTTCTCCTCCAAACAAAACGTTGCACGTCATCTTCGAGATGTTCACCGCTACGCCAAACAAAACACGTCAACAGAACAGGCGTGTGTGCAGTGCCACTTGACGTTCAGGACGGGTGACGACCTCCAGCAACACATTTTTCGTGATCACCAGACTGACGAAACACTGTCTTCTGCGACTGACGCAGACATTCCTTCGTGGGAAGATTCACGTGTCTCCGCAGAACCTGAAAGTGCGGGAAGACGGGGGAGGTCACCTGGAGCTCCTCAGCCCCCCGCAAGTTCCGTTGGAATGACAAGTAACGACGGTTCATCGGTGGATGTCGTCATAAAAGAAGTCGAGGAGAACGCAGGCGACACTGAAGGCCCTCGTGACTTGGGAAGTCCAGCCGAAGTGCCCAAACCTCTGCGAGTGACCAGTGAGAAGCCGGGAACTTCAAAATCTTTCGAAAAGAAACAAAACACCACCCCCACTGCAATAAGTCCAGAAATAGTGAGAGGTCTGTTAGCTGTGTTTCGCCGTGAATATCCGAAGATTCTATCAGAAGCCTCCATTCAACCCAACACGGCTTTCTCCCAACGTCATCTTCACGAGGTTCACAGCACCGCCAAACAAAGCACGTCAAAAGAGGTGGAGTTGCAAGTGGAGTTGGTGGAGACGGCCATTCCGACTGGAGCAGACGAGAGTGTCGGCGACCTTCGTGGGGAGTCGGTGGCCTCCGGAGAGGAGGAATCCGCAGGTGAGGACGAACGGACAGCAGGGAGGCTTTCAACGATGTTTCGTGTTATTCACTCTCTCCTCACTTTGCAGGGAAGGAGGCTGAGGATGTCGTGATGGAAGACGCCGGCGTGTCTCCTCGTGTTCCCCAGCAAGCAGCGTCAGTTGGAGATGACGTCGCACCTCCCGGCACTTTCGCCTGTCCGTCGTGTCCCAAATGGTTTGGCAAGTTTGAGAATCTGCGTCGCCATCAGAAAGACGTCCACTTGCAGCTGCGCTGTACTATCTGTGCAAAGTCGTTTAACAGATATCATCGGTTGGAGAGACACCAGAGAGACGCACACAATTGCAGAAGCCCACTAGCAGAGATGCATCCGTGCGACGTCTGTTTCCACGTCAGCTACTCAGCCTTCAACTTCCGCAAACACAAGAAGTACTGCAACTCAGGTTCCCGGCGGATGTCCTGCACCCACTGCGAAATGACCTTCAGTAACCCTGTGGCCTTCAAGAGGCATCAGCTGTGGACACACTCCCTGGAATCACCCGACGGTGGATACCCGCAGTTTCCAAAGTGTCTCAAGTTCTTCCTCAACCAACGCGTAATGGAGTTTCACCGCGACGAAATCCATTTGCCTGGAGAGATTCGCTGCTTCCTCTGCAAAAGTTCTCGGATCTTTTCGACAGCCGAAGAGCTGAAGACTCACGAGGAAAGTGAGGAGCACGTGAAGAACATCCACTCGAAAGGCGCCGTCCGCTGCTACGTCTGCAGACTCTACTTCGGAAGGAACACGGAGGCCCTGCGGCTCCATCTCAAGAGTCCCCAACATCTGAAGGAGGTCGACACTCTGGGGAAGTTCGACCAGGAGACCTTCTGCGTTCCCTGCAGACAAAATTTCGACACCAGACAACTCCTCATCGCCCACATTTGGAGTGCAGCAGCTCACAAACAGAATAAAGAGTTTCCGAAGGCAGTCGTCGATGAGATTTCGCGCGATGTTCCTCACAACGGTGAGACGGAGACGCTTCCTGCTGAGGAGACGCCAGCGGAATTTTGAAGTGGCAAGGTTTCCTCAAGGTAATTTTCCTCCACTCACTTCCCTTTCGACTGTGTTTTCTTCAGAATCCCTCGTAATTCCCATTGACGTGTTTTCGTAGGTGTGCGGAGCTGCAGGGAGACGTTGGAGGGCGGAAACAAACCACGTGGCTCACCGCAGAAGGTCTCAGCGAATTAAACGGTGGATTAAATTGTGTGGAGACCCATTAACTCTCTCCTCTCCCTCCCAAAAATCATATATTTCTGTTAGTTAGACTAATCAATTACTTATACGCGTGACACTAAGCTGGCAATAAAAATAGACTCCTTTACTAACTACAATCTTTGTGGGTGTGACTCGTTGTGGCTTTCCACTTTAAAAAACTCATCAGCATAAATCAATCGCACATGGAGGCAGCTTTTGAAGTATATGAAACCATAAGTTTCGATAAGTTGATGCAAATCTGTTAGAAATTGACTGAGGAAGAAGTCCACCTGGTTTGCTTGGCTTGAATCTCCAATATTATTTGTCCTGTCAACTTGGATTGTTCATTTATTTCCACCATTAGGTGTCAACCATTGTTGTACTTAAGATTTAAGATGATCCAGATGTTGGGTTTTTGTTTTTATGGAGTCGTCGCCGCGCAGTTTCAGTTGTGAGTAGGAAATATTTGATCCTGGAGGAGTTCAGGTTGGGCGAATGAGCGGAAAGGGATTCCAGGGGCGTAGGGACGGTCCCTGAAGTGTTCCTTCGGGTGGAGAGTGGGGAGGTGCCGGCGGAGGGACAGGAATGTTGGAAACGACCCCACAGGACATCCGAAGGGACAGTTGAGTGTCAGTGGGAGTGACTTCGGTTCCTCCATTTGTTTCTTGTGCGTCGACCAATCTAAATGAGACTGAAATAATGTCAAAGATCACAGGTTAATTAATTAATTGCCAAATAATTACTGCTTAATTGATTGCCAATTAATTACTGCTTAGTTGATTGCCAATTAATTACTGCTTAATTGATTGCTATTTAATTAGTGATTAATTGATTGCTATTTAATTTCTGATTAATTGATTGATATTTCAATGCTTATTAATTGATTGATATGTCAATGCTTATTACTGTGGAGGTGAATGGAGTTTGGCAGGTGGATTTTGAGCAGTGGGGACATCGGAAAAAGAGCGGGAGTGGCGGTCGACTAGATTTCGGAGCTTCTGGTGACTGACATTCCCCGTCTGAGATGCAGTCGGGTAATTCCTGTGGATCACTTATGTCTTCGGGCGATGAAAGGGAAGAATTCGGTCTAGAAATAATGTGGTTTTCAGGGATCTCCTTGTCAGTCGACGGTTCTTCTGCGTCAAATTTGACGGGTGTTCAGAACTCAGGATACACTTGGTCCTTCTTGAAGACTTGTTCCCGCAAATAACATGGGCGATTTAGCCACCATTTTAAATTCGACAAAAGCTTCGAGAATTCTTCTTACTCCGAAGGACGCGAAACCTGTCGCCCTAAGGAATTCGAATGGAGCGACCGACGATGAACAGAACTTGTTCTCCGACTTTCGACTGAATGTTGAGGAACACTTTCCTGAGGTCACGAAGTTTGGCGACCAAAGGGAGGAGCTGTTGATGAGATGTCGGTGTCCTTAAATTTGAAAGGGTTGTGAGGAACGAGGCAGATTTGGAAGAGAAGGCAAATGTCGACATCTTCGTAAGCCACAGGGTTCTTCATCTTCTTATTTCCTCGTATGCCGCAGAGTTTGCAGGATTGTATTCTGTACGTGTACTTCTTCGTGAAATACGTCAACAGTTTGTCGTAGAAAATGACGTCCTCCATTCTTAGGGATTCCGTGTCGTCCACGCACAGTTCTAATTAATTAATTACATTCACAGGTGTAAACATGGTTAAATATGTAGCCATAAAAGTAAACTAAAGTGTGGAGCAATGTACAACTCTATGGGAGGGCAGGATTCCCGCGAGTAAATTCAATTCTAAGTCTTCCGGAAGAAAATGACTGGGGCGAAGTGAAACGAGGAAAATATTTTACTAATTTCACAGTGGAAACTTAGAGAGGTTTTAGAATGTGCGAGAAGCTTTCCAGACTTAAGGAATGAGGAGATATTTAAGGCATAATTCATAATGTTCGCGATGATGGTGGACTCAGGATCCAACAGAAGCCAGTGGCTAGACGTGATTTGGTTGTCTCCAGGGGCGGAGTTCTAAAAAGGCCTTCAATCTTAAGACACACTCTTGCTGGGCGAAATCAGTGCATAATTATACTGAGCAACTGACTGACTGAATTTCTAAATACTTTTCCAGAGCTCAAGAGATCAGGTAACGTGACACACAGTGTTGTAATACAAGCTATTCTTTGAAAGTGAAAAGAAAGAAAGAATCACCGACAGTATCAATCACCAGGCTCAGACGGAACACGCCAACTCCAGAGGAAGTCTTCCTATGCTCAACATGAGCAGTGCGGCATGCATCCCGAACCAGATTCCAATATCAAAGGAAGCTTACACAGTAGAACCAAAGTACGCCAAAGCAGCAGATGTTCCGCGCACTGCTCTGATGCCGACGGCAGAAGATGCAGATTTGGTCAGGGAAGACCACAAACAGTTTGTGAACTTTGCTGTATTTCAGCAAATTGCCATTTATCATTCAATCCAATGCAAGTATACATAAATACACAGTGGAGTCATCAGAGAAGTCAACGGTCATTAGTCTGGAATATTTCGATGAGGAGAATTAGAAACCTTCTGGGACAAAAAGAATTATCAACTTCATCGAAACCTACATACCTCAGATTGACGGCAAAAAGGAAGAGACAGTTGGGATGTGACAATCTCACCAATATGAACTTCTACGCAGCTCGTACCAATGCATTTAATGCAGATAAGGGCGACAGCAAATATGATCGACTCATTCTGGGAGTTGGGCAGTTCCACATGCGGGTAATGAAAAATATACCATTTCAAACCGATGATTAGTTTATGACGAAAATGTTTTTTCAGATGCACCTTTTAACCGACGTAATAAATGAGTACGGTGACGTGATCTTTTGCCTGCGTTCAAGCATCCTCATGTAATAAAACTTCTCAATTTCAAGAAGTTTTTATTCGTAAATGTATTGTAACTATTGTTTAATGCTTTTAGAAATACTTGAACGTCAAGCAGAACTTCAAATTGGCGTCTCGAGGTCGAGTTCAGTTTGATTTCGTACATTGTTGGCTGCGCTTGCAATTTCTTGAAAATCTGAACATGTAATAAAATATCATGGTTTTTGAGGTTTGTTTCAAAACCTCTGGAGTGCGTGTCCTCGTCTCCAGCAAGTCCAAGTGGCGGTGTGGAAACTGTTCAGTGGTGGTGTGTCGTCATTGCAAAGCCATGCCCTTCTTCGTGTAAACAGTGTGTGTACAAAAGAGAGCTATTTTGGCGACATTGTATCTCTCATTATAATAACTGTTACAGACCAAAATTTCAAATAATAGAAGATCACTTCATCAAACACTCATGATCCAAATGCTTACAATATTCTAAATTCAATAAATTTTTTAAACTCTTGAATTCTGTTGAATTCAAATAAACTTGAAGCCTAATTAATCTACTTAATACGCCAGTGAGGTTATTTAAATTTATTCTCTAATTCTGTATATTCACTACTCACATATTTTATATTCACGAAGTTGAAAGTTTTGACAGTGACGCATGTCCTTAACGTTGTGGTGGGGCTTAGTGAGGTCACTTGATAGTGGTGGCATTAACCATTCCCCTTACCCGGCCAAAATTGTAATGGAGCAAAATTGTAAATGAGATAGAGTTATGAAGCAAATTTGCACAGTATTGTGCTCTCCACACTCAAAAATCAGTTTTTAGTCGATCGCCGGATCGAGAGCAATGTTGCTCAGGTCTCGGCGACTGAAGTTCTGAGTTAACCCAAAAGTTTTCAGATTCTGGGTCGGTCTTAGTGAGCAATCTTACTAAAACGTTTCATCATTAGTCGACAGGCCTGTTGTGGCACCGACTGACGTTTTTTTCGGGGCGGTTTGTCTTAACGGCAATTTTTGTCATTAATTGCATCATTGCCAAATCAGAACCAGCGCCAAGGGCTCTAACAAAATCTTTTCCAAGTTTAAACCATGATACTGGTATCATGGTTTAAACTTTCCTTGCATTCTATTCCGTATAGAATATGTATCAGATAATCAAAGCATTCCCGTCTTTAATGCTCGCTCAGTTCTTTTTAAATTACGACTAAAATTTCATCTTGGTACCTTGGATTGCTTGACTGATCTGAAACTGATCTGATCGACTGAAGTTAATTCCGTTAGTCAGTGCGCGAAGATTCAAACAAGTTGGTGTCGGAAAATTCATATTGTGTTAGAGGGACTTAGTTAATTAAATTTCGACGTCAGCCGCAAGGGGTAGAATTGTCGTGACAGCCGACGACAACGTCAAGCGGCAAGTAAGTACCCAAAACTCGTTTATCGGGTTTTTAAAGTAAACAGTAAATAAAATTTTCCTTTGTATTGATTTCTAGCTCTGTTCTCTCCCCTGCCTTTTGAGACAGTCAGGGAGTTGACAGGTGCCAGGGAAGAGAACCGACAGCCGCGCTGATGGATGACGACCAAAGTGGCCACGGAACGAGTTTGCTCAGTCCGCAGCCCTTGGAGGGAAGTGCACGCAGAAGCGTGAATGGGGGGTCCGATGGCCGAAGAGCCGACGTCACCCTGCCGCTTCGACCCACAGCAGCGGACATCGTGAAAACGGAGAATGCGGAGAAGCAGATCACTCTCTACGTCGCCCGCTTAATGCATACTGATGCCCCGAACGGAGAGGAGAAGCGTCACACAGGAGCACAACAAGGGGGACAAGAAGTCACATTAAAAGTGACGGCTTTCACGTCCCAATTCATACAGATAGAGGTTATTTGTTCCCTCATTAGGGATGAGATATCCAAATAATATATACTACGATCTTGTGTTGTTCCTTCGATTTGTGAAGCGGGTCCCCTGTAGCATTTTCGAAAGCGTACACTCTGCTTTTATTCCCTTTGCGCATCCGACACGCCATAATTTTATGCGATGCTATGAATATGAGCAGGGTATGCGGGTGGAGGGTGTAACTTGGGAAGAGTTTGATGAATCATTCTGAGCCCATAGGGCGAGCAAGCGGTTGATCTGGGACTTCCACGCTTCTGTAGTCAACGGAATGGAAGGCAATACGAATTGCTTGATGTTTCCATTCGCTCCCGAATGAATTCGAATTATGACTTCAATTCTTACTCCCAAATTCCTTGCAATCGAAATTATTTCCTTTACCACCTTTCTTAGAAATGTGCACGCTAGAGAGTTCTTCCTTGCAATCAGCTTAGCTGGCCATGCTGCTGTGTTTCGGTTGTCGTACTGCAACTGAACTGTTGGAATTTTCGATCCACTCGAATAGTTCGAGACCAGTGCAAGCTCAGCATGCATTGTACAAGTATAACATACCTGCTAAATGCTGTCCGGTTTCAGTACGACAAGAAAGAGGGCTTCGGACTATCCCGACAGGATAATGTTGAGTGGACAGGTAAAGGAATAATCCATGGCAAGGTCTTCCGTATGTAAACGCACCCACTTACCTATTGATCTGCATCCGCTTTGCGGAGTCTCACCTTCTTAGGGTGGAGATAGTAAAATACCGTAGGGGATGTCAAGGAAAAAGGACGGATAAACTCGAAAGTATCATTTATCATGCGCGCCCTGGACAGTTACGAAGATAATGTATGAGTTCGCTCGTTATTTGCCTGTGTAATACACAGCAGGATTTCTTTTAATGTGTTTGATTAAATTTTCAGTGATCATAGTTCTTGTCCTGCTGCTGTGTATTACGCAGGCAATAATATTTCGTTGGAAGTGTTAAGGGACAAATCGACCCTCCCCCTCCAACGCCTTCCCCACCGAAGACACCACCTCGAATTCCGAGACCACCGAGATCTACATCAACCACCGCAGTTCCAAAAAAGCGCACCGGCATCATGCTGTCCATGAGCAACATTGCAGCGCCCGTGACGCTGACGCCCTTCGACCCTAGCAAAGATGACTTTGATGATTTGATCGAACGATTTGAGACACTCCCCTCTTGGCGCTAAATGGAACGACGACAAGAAATTAGGATTCTTGCCGCTATTTCTTAATGAAACAGGACAACGTTGGTTGTCCGAGTATAAGAAGAAACTTATCAAATTTACGATCCTCAAAGCTCAATGGACATACGACAAGATAAAGGCAGCTTTCAGTATCACTTTCACGCGCGACAGCAAAGATAAGAATCGCGCTAGAAATCAATTGCGAGATAATCGCCAAGGCAACAACGGATCTGTAGACTCCTACGTCTACATGCATTGAATTGGCCGCACGTGCCAATCCAACTATGTCGGGCGACGGAAATATTATAAAGTATAAAAATGGAGTGAGGTGGGTGTAGTCGAAAAATTGCTCTTATTGTTCTGCGACGAACGGTATATAACAATGTAGGTGTCAGGGGGTGTGGTGATAACTGTGTAGTGAAAGTGGAGCAGGAGAGAAGTGCTAATCTCTCCTGGTGACGAAGTCAGTTTGTGCTGTCGACATAAGTGCCTCAGCCGGAAGTTTCCGTTACGGAATGTATGTGGGCTCTTACATGGACTGCTGGAGTATCAAGTTCGTATCTCGGACAACCATGCCGCGTGAAGGGTTTGGTGACTGACTTATGTTGGAATTGGTGTATGAAGCAAGTTGAGACTTGCAGGAATTAAGGTGTTGGTTTATTATGTCTGAGAGCTGCTTCAGGTGATGTACCACACACTTATGACTTCGTACTCCTGTTAAAAGGCTGAGAGAAATTCCAAGAACACTCTTCCCCTTCACAACAGGTAACTAAGTGTGTCATGGGGTCAGTTACCTACACAGTAGGTTGTGCCCCCTTCTCTCATACAGTTTATGACCTATGATGAATTCTCACCGGTTCTCCTATCATGTCACTGCACAATTGAGAAACTCGCCAAAAGGCTGAAGAAAATAGGGCTTCCCGTATCTTGTACCAGGGCTACTCGGATAATCTGAACACAATTATGGAATTCACTTCCCTTTTTTAAACTCCCACAAAAACTCTCCCACTGGAAGTTCAAGCAAGAAGGATTTTTTATTTTAGTGGATTTGTTTCCAAGCAGCGTGGGCTCTTTTACTCTGTACAACAACCTCTAGCGTCCAAAGTAACTTGCCTGGTTTTGGGAAAGTTAGTACATTATGAACATTCATAAGAACAAGACAGCGGTTTAAGAGTAAAACTCAATCGAATAAAAGTGAACACAAATGTCTTGTACACTTTTCTGACGCAAATTGAAAAGCCCACCAATGTAATAGCTAAGGACGAGATTAGCAAACTAACGCTTAAAATACCAACCCAGGCTTCTTCTTTTTCCCTTCGTAGTTCTGGCCGTCCCTGCAGCAACCAAAAGGAAGAAGAACCGTCCGTAAATATTCTGCTGCAATGTGGACAGCAGAGTGTTTATACGAAGAATTATTCGAGTTTGTTTGAGGACTTGCAGAGTTTTTAGAATAATTTGGACTAAATATTGTATGTATTAATAGAGTTGCACTTGGGGGTGAATCAGCTTAAAGTTTAACAGTGATTAGGGAAACACTTGGGGATGAAAACAAAATTTGGAGTGCGGGGGGTTTGGGCGTGGTTAGATGGTTTGGGGGCGGTCGAAGGCGTCGACGACACACAGCTTGGTAATCAGCTTTCTGTAGGACTTGCTGCAGACCTTGTACAGGAATTCGTCGTTGTCTTTTCCTAGGATCCCAGGCAACCAACTATAAATGGGATGATCTCCACGGAGAGGTGACCGTCCAGGTGTATTTCTCCATTTTCTCTTGTCTGGCAGCTGCGAAGACTTCCGGCGATTTTCAAAAGTGCATGTGACGTCCACACTGTAGGTGCGTCCATCCCTGTTGTCCTTTAGCACAAGATCCGGTCGCTTCTCGAGGCGGGTACGAGTTTGGTGTCTTTCGAAATAATTAAGAAATGCTTCCGTGTAGCCACTGTGATCCGCTCCACGATGCGATTATGGCGAGCCTTGTACAGTGTGCTTTTTCTCATGCAGTGGTTGAGCACGTGTGAGGTGCGGTGTATAAATTGCCAGTCAGCAAAGGAGGTTTAGTTGCCTTTGCTGATATGGTGGTAGCTTGCGGATGAAGCCCAATAGCTCAAGTGCTCACTCTAATGTAACCCAACCTTCAGCAAAAACGCGAAAATCTTCTCAGTTCCGCTAAACTGCTCGTCTCAACTTCTACTAAAGACAATATTTAAATAAAAAGTAAAATTTTTAGTGTTTCTCAACTTATGTAACATGCAGATAGACGTAAAAACCATCAAGCGGCTGCGACGAGCTGCTGCAGACAGCGTAAAGCCACCAACGTCAACTTCAATATCGTTCACTTACATTTACTAACTGTCATCAAAGTTACCCCTTCCCCTGACCCCTGACCGCATCCCGCCCCTCCTCTTCCCACAATTAAAATATTGAAAGATTTCTGGTGTGATATCAGATATCATATATAATTGGTGTTTGTTGATGTTGCGTTGCGTAATAAATATTAAGAAATCGATCGAGTACTATAAGCTTATGAGAATGAATGAACGGTCATGAATGAATGTGTCACATCCGTTATAGATGTGTCACATATATGATGTGACACCTCAAAAGGAAAGTAAGAGTGTCAAGAACGAGATTGAGTTGGTTGAGAATGACAGTGGGGCTCCAGAGATTGGATAGAAAAGAATAAAGGAGACTAAGGTCTACATCACAAAAAAGAGAACAATTACTGAATTACCCTAAAAACATTTACTTTTGTTTCTTATCTTATTTCATTTTGATTTGATGGCTTGCAGCCTTCAACGTCCTCAAGGATTTTCCTTTTATGAAAAGTAAGTGCTCCAGATGTTCTTGAGATTTCCGGTACGAAAGGCTGGAGGAACTGCATATACTATATCAGAGTGGCCTCCAACCTCAGCTCAAAAGCTGCTTGAGTCCTGCGAAGGAACCTCAGTCTCATAAACTTTTTGTTTCAGTCCTGAAAAATAACTTCAGAAACTATCATCCGGTAATGCTTCCGAACCTCCTCTGATTTCCAAAACCCAAGTCTCACCTCCAACCCTGAATACTTCAAAACCCCCCTCAATTCAAAAACCCCCGTCAAACTTCCAATTGTGAATACTTCCAAACCTCTTCTCATTTCACATTCAGTTCCTAATGCCTCTGTACCTCCTCTGATTTCCAAAACTCCAGTCTTACCTCCAACCCTGAATACTTCCAACCCTCCTCTCATTTCCAAAACTCACGTCTTGCTTCCAACTCTCAATACTTCCAAACCACCTCTCAATTCCAAAACTCCTGCCTCATATCCAACGTTCAATACTTCCAAAGACTCCTCTGATTTCCAAAACTTCGGACTCAAATCCAACTCCCGTCTTGCTTCCCTATCTCAATACATCCAAACATCCCTTGATTTAAAAACCCCCTAACTCAACCTCAACTTTGCACCCAATCTTACAATGGAAGGACCTTGTCCCTGGTCTCAACTCTGCTAGCGAGAATCGATTGGAAATCGAATCGCCGGCTACGAAGGCGAATGTGCACGCAATGAATATTATAATGCACAGACTTTCTAAAGAAGCAAATTAAAGACAATTGTCGGCGGTAAGTGCACACAAAAAGAGTAACTGAACGTTAAACATTAAGTTAGTTCGTTTCAAAGTAATTATAGAAGATCACATACTAGAAATAAACTAAACATTAATATTAACATCACGCTAAACTCTCTCGTCATAATTCTTATATTCAAGAAGATATATGCAAATAGGATGTTAGAGAATTATTCTGTGTAACGTAATAGGACTCAGTCCTCACTCGACATCTGAATGTCGTAATTCTTATAATATACAGATGCTAAACATGACTTTTGTTTAAATCAAATAGGTGCAACATACTACAACCAACATCTTTAGTAATTAAAAATGTCTTGTCGGAATTCTTTATACTTTAACAGTAGTATGTTATCCTCTTTGTTAAAAGTATTTATCGATTATAGTTAAGAAATAAGAAAAAGATATTGCCGATTATATCTACGAAATAAGACAAAACTAATCAAAAAGTACCCTACCCCTCATTTTTCATTACACATAACCAGTAGTTTGGTGCGCGAGGAGCGATACTGGTTAAAGTCTGATCAGTTGCGCTGCGCAACAGGGAGAAGGCATAAAGTATGTGTTGCTCCTGACTAGGTAACAGGATGGGGAGAACCACGAACAGACGTAGGACGTACAACGGGAACACAGGAATGTCCATTCGTCGGCTCTTTTCTCCCAAATTCATAAGCGCCAATCTCACTACATTCCAAATTGCGATGAAGGTGGATAAACCTGACGTGGAGTTGGATCAAAATAGCTGCACACATGCAATATCTTCAGAATGAAGATAAACGATAAAACCACAAATACCATAGCAAGAACCGGCTATCTTTCCATTTTCCTTCTTATCCCCATACTAAAATTACCTCAAGGCTTGGATAACTCGAGGCCTTGTTGTAAGTGCTGTATGCTAACTTGACCAAGATGACATTGCCACACACTCGTGCTTATATCTCATCCTCCTGAATCAGCAAACCTAAACTCCACGATTTGGATTCAAGTGATATTTCTTCCGATGAGGACGATAAACCAAATTATTCCTGTTTTGTAAGTTAACGTTTTTTCAACCTCAATTCCAGACACACTTATACGACGTTTTAGGTCCCTTATTTTTTACAGTTTTGTGTGAATTTGCGTGATGTCAGGAAAAAATCTGTTGTGTCGTAGCAGTGTACGATGTTGGCAGTGTTCTTTGAAGACTCAGATGAGCGACAGTCTTCATCAGTGCACATCTTGGAACTTGAGAGTGAGTTGAGAGAGGTGTGGGCCAGGATCAAAGGTAATTTTTGAATTCTTATCAAACTAACTGATTACCTAAGTCCTTTAGTATTAAACACAAGCCTATTTTTATTTAAGTAGATTAGTGTTGGAAACAAAAGTGTACATTTTACGAAAATGTTGTACAATTTTGTACGCAATTCTGTATAAATGTCGAGATAAAATCTGCAATACTCTGCAAGTGGGCTGCGCACAGGGAAGCAGAGTGCAAGTCCCTGTGCAGAGTGCAATTTGCCTACCAATTAGCCCAAAAAGGGCCATCAAGCGAATTGTCCTCCCGCCATGCAGTTTCCACACCGCGTACGGGACCGCCGCCGTAAACACAATCAGCCACAGTGCTTCCAACACTGTGACTGTGTTACCTAAAAGAAAACCAAAAAAATTTTAACCTTCATCAATCATCAATAACAAACTGCTTACCAAGTAAATCGACAAAAAACAATGGCGCCTTCTTCTTGTCGTAGAGATTGAAATATTCTGCGCTGCGAATCACTACTGCTGTCCCCAACACCGATACATATCACCTGCTCCCCTAGGAACTGCACAAATTTGCATTTTCCATCAGAAATACAGAGAAGGCAGCTGCTAAAATATTTTTTGCACATCTTGGGCGGGCTTTTGGCGTGTGGGAAATTCAATTCCACTCTCCACGCCACAAGGCCCAAAACCTCGCACACCTCCACCACTACTGCTTATTAGTAAATTTGACGCGTGCAAGCCTTCCTCCACGTCTTTTTTTATTGCGCAAGTGCTTATCATCATCAGCTGATAAGCATTAAACTAGTTTTATGACCTATTAGTGAGATAACATGCAATAATAATACTTGTTTATGTTTAGGTCACAGTTTTCTGGAAATATCACCACGTCATCGTCACTTACATCCTCCGTGCCTTATCACAGGCGAGTGGTTATCAGCGCTACCACTAATAAAAAGCGCTATATAGACGACAACGTGCATAATAATAATTCTGTAACATGCAGATGGACGTAAAAACCATCAAGCGGCGGCTACCCGCTCACCAGTCGCCAACGTCAACTTCAATATCGTCGACTAACATTTGCTAACTTTCACCCCCGTTACCCCGCTCCCTGACCCCTGACCTGACCCCAACCCTCCCTCCCGCAACGAAAATATGAAAAATTGAAAGTGGCCTTGGATGAAAAAACCTTGGATGAAATTGTTCTGGGAAAAACTTGACCCACCCAGACGTAGGTACCTAAGGGTTTCCCAAATCTCCCACTGAGTTTGGACTTCTCAAGTGGAACTTCTTCATTTTTGACATTGCATTGACAGCAGACACACACAAGTGCTATTTTGCGTCTCGTGTGCTGCAGATTGTTGCAAAGCTGTGCAGTTGTATTCGGGATTATAACTGTTATAATTATGTTGAAAGGATCATTCATGAAAACAAAGTCTCTTCTTGCCCCCAGTCAGATAGGCGAATACCAAGCGTGGTCAAAGATATTGCGGACACTTTTATTTCTCTTTCTACAGCTTAATCTTTCTTCGATGAATCTTAGCAATAGGCTCAATGTGTCGTCCCTTTGTTACTCTCATATCCGACATCTTCGTTTCCAGGATCTGAAGACATTCTCGACCATTTTGGGGGTAATCTTGTTCCACTCGTCCTGCAGAACATTCCAAAGTCCATCAACCGTCGAAGCTCTCCGTTTAAAAAGCCGTTGTTTGAGGTATCCAAACCCAAAAAAGTCCATGGGGTTGATGTCTGGAGACTTGACAGGGATGTCGGAGTTTGGAATGATGGAAATCCCGAGTCTAGACTTCAAGTCTGAGGCGTACTGAGCCG
>JAQGAC010001243.1:0-14825 GCA_034696585.1 Isotomurus maculatus | reverse complement strand
CAGTGTGTTTGTGGTCACACACACAAGAGTCTCATCCCTCAGAGGCTTCACCAGCATTTCTAGTGTTGCTGTATCACCACGAAAGTACCATCGCACTTTACTTACTTTCTTCCATCGTTGTCGTCATTATGTAATGAACTTACATAACCATAATGCACTACTCACTCTATTTAGTCATGCTAATTTATTATTGTCTTTTGATTTAAGCACTACACTAACATCTTTCATTTGCATTTTACTCCAAAACCTTTAGAGACTTATGGAAAAATAGAAAAAAATCTTGTACACGTGTTTGTTCCTCAATTTAAAACGCACTACAAGAAGATACAAAATTTACAAGTGAGTCTACACTTCTATTCACATCTTCAAGTGGAAGTCTCCAAACAAAACTTTTCCCATTTCGTGGGTCTGCCCTTTCCCGATTGAATGGCGTTTCTACATTATGCTCCATAATAATCATCACACAGGCAGAAATTGCTCTAATAAATATATCGAAGCTGACACTTTTCTAATGTACTCTGGCAGCAACAGCGAAGCAGAGTGTAGCTAACTCCGAAACACATTTTAGACAGCGAAAGATAGAGAAATAAAGAAATAATCCTTCTCCTTTGCTACTTCCTTGTTGCATCCATTATCCCACAAGCAACCGACTATTCATACACACACACAGAACTAAAAAGTTATGGAGATCTTTACCAGTTGAGAAACCTGTCTTTTTAGTAATGGAATAAGTTTGGAGGAAGGATTTCTCCAGGAGGCTACTCACTATAATATCTCTGTGTAAGTTGACTATCGCAGGTCTCATCATCCAAGTTGTATTAGTATTTGAAGATGAACAAAAAATAACTCCAAGTCTGTTTATTTTTGGGCTGGGAGTGTGTGTGTGTGTGTGTGTGTGTGATTTACTAAAACTGAATATGTTCGAGAAAGAAGAGCACCGAGCAAAATGTGCTTTTGCTAAGCGAGCCCAACTCTGCAAAATGCTAATCCATCAGTAACATGCACTCTTTATTCACACAGTCCACAGTGTGTGTGTTTTCTAGTCTCTCTCGGTAACTTCTCAACTGCAGGAAGATGAAGTTTTAATGGTGCACCACACTGCAAACTCTCGTTACACTTACCCAACCTACAGCTTAACCTTGTTGCTCTTTCGTCTCTTGTCATGATCATCGGGTTCTGGCTTACTTTTAATGCTTTAATACGGGCAACGACGGGAAAAGTCTCACACAAGATTCCATCTCGAGATTCGAGACGAGGAAGCTTCTTCTTACTTTTTAGCCTTAGTTTTTGTCATTCACCAAGTTATTTCATGTTACCACAACATACATCCACACAAGTTAAGATACACACACACACACACACTTCCCAAACTAGTCTGGTTCCTGCGATGCTCGACTTTATCCTCTCTGAACAAAGATGAGTCTTGTTGTCCCCAAATGTATGTATTATCTGTTTTTGAATCAAACCCAGCTTTTGACTGTGATTATCTACTGCGTCACCGACAATTAGCACAATTAATGACTCAACTCCAAGAATTTCCAGGAGGATAAACCCAACCGTTCGTATGCACACTACACACACTCACAAAGTTACATCAAGTTTAAAAAGGATACAAACCACTTTTAAGCAGACGTGTCTTAGAAAAATAAACTGAAACGTGGCTCTCTCGGTGTCATCCGCTGTTATTGTAAAACTTCAGTTAGGAATTCAAAGGGTGACAAATTATGGTGGCTCAATTGGTTCGTAATAGACTCAGCGATGGTCACAAATTTACAGTCAAGTGAGTCTTTCAAGTTCTGACCTGTCCAGTAATAAATTCGTCTTGATTCTTTTTTATCTCTACCCACAGGCATGGAACACACCTTGTAGGATTTATTTGTTGGCCTACCATTAAGCTGTAACATATTGTGTACGTACAACCGTATATATAAATATCCACTGACCCTTCCGAGAGACGTTTGATGGTCTAGTTTTCTGACTTTTTCAACAAGTGACACGTCTCTCACTGCTGACACTCAGTGAACTTTACTTTTTACTTCTGGAGTAATTACGAAGCCTTAAAGGGACCCCATTCCTCAGTCTTGTCTGTCACCTGTACAACCTCACAGAGATCCGACTGTCTGATCTCCACCAATCTTAACATTCCAAGTGTTCCCCTGCATCACCAGCAGCTTATTTATCCTTTATGCTCTTCCACAAACTAACTATAAACCTGAAGATATTTTACTTAATATTACCATCATTCAATAAACCATTTGGATGCTCAGTGTTCTCTCAAATCTAAACATCTGGCCAACATACAATTCAAAAACACATTTGCATTTAAGTTAAAAACCAGTCTTTTATGTTCATCCACATCCCTAGACAATGTGTACCCATCGCAGATCTCGCACAAATTAACACACACAAGCTCATTTCATGAATGGGGAGCACCTAAAAAGCAAAGTTTGCAAATAAATGCATCTACAAGTCCATCAACATTGTGAAAAGTAAATAACACCACAATATTGACCACATTTGAATGATTACGATGATAAAACACTCCTGGGTCACGACACATTAAAAGCTCCGTTTCAACAACAACCCATAAGGCTCACACATACGTTCACATAATACAAGTAATAATGTACGTGCCCAATGCAAATTCATTTTCTCCCTTAAACGCCCACGCATCTCTCATTCATCTCTAGATTTTTTATTTTTTATTTCACGTGAAATTACACTCTTCTCTACTTGCACCACTCCGTCATCATCAACTCCAACCTTTACCATTATTCATTTGTTCCATGTGTGTGTTTAAGTGTTTCACCTCTCTGTAATCCTATTATTAATGCAGTCATCAGTAGGGAATTCGATTCAATGATTGAATGCACTCGGAATTCCACCAGCAAACACTCCTCTCTCTCTACAAATCACAATCATTAAGTCTTGATCCATATCTAATTCTGCACACACAAACCACACTAGTTCACTAGCTGCTTCTATTGTTCTTCACGGCCATGCCACACATTAATGACTAACTATGCACTTGTAGCTTTAATGGATGTTTTTTATTTTTAGGAAATTTCTAGCTATCTTTTTACTTTACGGTATATGCTTACTGTGTCCATGTAGATGAAGTCAGGAAACGCATGTAAATCGCATCACAGTCAATTTTATACGCTATCAATAATTTATCATTCGGAACAACCAATGCAAATATACCATCATTGTGGTCTGCTGCTGTCCTACAATGCAAGTCGTGCTTTACCCTACCTTGTACTTTGATGATGATAAGCTTGTGTTTTTATAAACTTGGTGTGTACATTTTTGATACGGCAAGTTTATCAAAGTCGCATCCATTAATTTGGGTCATATGTACTCTCGCGATATAATAAAGGCTTGTGTGGTTGTGTGCGATATTTATCTGTACCTCCAAGGCTCTACTTCAATCATAAAATAAATCATTCAATACACGTCACTCGTATCGTCTCATCATTAAAACTGCCTTCACACTAACACAGAATTTCTTCATCTTCCTTTTCCTGCAATTCCTCTCCGCATTTCATTCCTATCATTTCATCATCAGTCTATTTATTTAGAGATAAATTACTATCCACCGTAATTTACTAGAATTCGAGTGTAGGGCATTTATTTCATGTGAGTTTTGTTTTTGTTTTTCTCCATCGCCTCTGGTCGTGAAGTCTAGTCTGGTACACAATAAGTAGTTGGTTACTACTGGTTTTCTGAGCTAGAAAAGTATTTCATCAACCAGATGAGTTGATCATCAGTGTCTGAGGATACACAGATAAAGGGCCAGTGAATGAGAGAGATGCTGTTACGTTATGAATGTAAATGAATCTGAATGAAACTAAATGAGAGAGTGTGTGTGAGAGGATAAAAAATGGGGAAAGAATGAACGTGTGTTATCTCACTGAGTCCAGAGCAGAGAGATGTGTTCTTTGGTTCTTTCTTACAGTTTCTTAGGCACAAAGATGAACCTTTTGTACTTTTAGAGCTGAGCTTCATAATCAAGAGCAGCCACACAGTAAATAAATGCCACTTTTTCATAGAGAATCCCATCTCTTCCTCTCTATCTCTCTCTAATGGTATAAAGGAGCAGCAACCTGTTTTCTTTTTAGTGAGACAGACGGATACCTCAACCTGATCAAAACACACGGTAGATTCTTAAGTGTTCATTCTTTTCTTGGTATTTTCACAACAAAGGAAGCGTACAGTCAAAGATAAAACTTGAAATTATTCTTTTTACCTACAGAGCAGCAGGAGGAGTGTGTGGTAGCATTTCATACGCGCAATCTTAACTCCTCTCGTGGAACATAAGTAAGTACAAAGGGTGAAGACTTGAAGACAAAACAAAGAAATGTTTTTGACACCACCAGAAAAGAAGTGTAGGAACAATAGAATCACTTCGGAGATTACTTAATGCTTAAAATAGAAAAGTCAAATCAAATTCTGATTTGTGCAAACTGCAATCGCATCACAAAGATGTTCATGAGAGAATGCAAAACTCCCTAAAGATTTCGCAAGAGATAAAAATCCCTTAAGCCTTTAGTATTTTAGTAGATGGTATATTACGTGTCTGCAGTAATATAAAACGAGATGATTTATCCTCCGCATTGAAGCGAGAGTCGTGATTCATCCATCATGAATAAAAAATTGTAAAATGCACCGAGAGCCGAGCTGAGAGAGCTTCTTTCCCTTTGGCCGTGCCCAAGTAACAACAACTTCTACACTAAAAGCTCATTGGGAACTCAACATGAAAGTATGAAACAACAGTTTTGGCAAAAATCTCTCAATTTCTGTCACTCCGCTTGACAAGCTTGACAGTGTGAAATGTACAGATACACAAAACCAAGTTAAAGGCAACTCTGCTTATCGTTAGTGTGAATGTATAAAACATATTGTTGTACATTTTTGCATTAACACTTGTTTCTCATCGAAGCATTAACCATATTAAAGTATCAGATTTCTTCGTTTTTTGTCCTCAACTGCAAAAGCATTTTTATCTTTGATCCAAGCTATTTTACTTCCCATATATATAATTCCACATCTCTAAACTACGAGCATTCGTCTCTCATATAGAAATTTCGCTCTAGCACATTTTTATATGCACCCTTTGGCCAAATTGCAAAGTATGAAAACCTCCTCGTTAGCTAAAATAAACAACCTGTTAGTTAAACCGTGGATTCGTACATGTCTCACACGTTTGAGTGGCATGATTACTCCAAGTACAGTATTAAACTTAAGGAGTCTCATTCTCACCGGCGCATCTCTCTCTCCATTGTCTATTGTGTGTATTTACTTTTATACTTATACGAAGATTTTAAAATTCCATCCCTTCTTCTTTCATTCTATCATTATCAAAATCAACAACCTAACTGATAATTTGAAGGAGGGTAATCATCTTTGCCAAAATGGGGAAATGAGGAGATGTGATACACACACCTCCCATAAGAACTTCTTTGTGGAAGTAACAGCGATGGTGCATCAATCTCGTTATTGCAATCTTGTCTTATTCACGTCTCTTCAACCTCTTTAGTAGGTAGCATCTCTAACAAGGGGAATGACGATGATGATATAGGTCTGCAGAAATGGTTTAACTTTACGTAAAGGTAGTTGAGTGTGCACGGCCCACCCAAATGGTAAAAATGTGGAGAAACACACCGGAGAAGAGTGTAATATTAAAGAGTGAGATGGAGAGACGTGATGGAGGGCTTGTTTTTTAAGATGAATGACTAGCCGAGCAGTAAATGACATAATCAAGGAAGGACGAAAGGAAAAAGTACAAACGAGATGATGATGCCGAAGAAGACGAAGAAGGGACGCTCTCTAATCAGAAAGAGCCCTTTCTTATTATTCCGTTTGTCCAGGTGCAAAAGGTGAGTTGTTATAAACTCACTACCGGCACGTCCACACACACATAACACAAATTATTGGGCGACGAATTCCTCTCGCTAAACAAATTCATAAATCAGACCAAACGAGAAAAAAAGGTCACAACAGTAACACTACTACAACTACCCTCTAATCTCGTAAATAACTTAGACTAATACGCAAGACCTGTGTACTTTTAAATCTACTTTGACTTACTTCTCACAGAGTGTAGAGCTTAATGAGATACACTTCTTTTATTTACTACTACTCGACATTAAGTACGAAGGTACGCGTACTTCCTTAGGAACTCGCATCTTGGAAATACCTAAACCTACCTAGTTAGAAGTAAAAGAAAGGCTTGAGATTTTAGAAGTACTTTTCGTACTCACAAAACCAATCATGATGAATGTGTGTGTATTGCTCATCGCAGATAGATTGAATGTGTGTGGCTTTAACAAGCCATACATTCAGCCATAATATTAAAAATCCAATTTAGAAAAAGGGAAAATTTCTTCGCAACTGGACAAGTAGTTGGGATGATTGTTATTGAAGTTTGTAGTTGGCCGACAATCGGCTTACTACCACCAACAAGCACCTTATTATCTTAACCCACATAGAAGAATGAAACCGCGTGCAATTTATCATTAAAAAAGCCGAAACAAATAGACTATCCGTATGACTTATGGACTAAGAGCATTATATGCTGATCTCTTACTTTCATATCCGATTATGTGTGAAGAGAGGAAATGTACAACACACTGACTACTGAAGACTGACCCTTCTGACCAAAATGCTTATTGCTCGCACACCTGAGTTACTTGAAGAGGAGTACGACGTACCTAACTGGTTCATTCTTTAGCTCGTCATAAATCCTCCGACTATTTTGTCACTACCACCGCTATTTCATCTTATCACATGAGGATAATTACCTTCATGAAAAAACACACGCTCTCTTTCTGGTCTTTCTCCGTTTAGTACTTCGAGTTAAAGTCTAGTTTATCTCTGTCCCTCTGCTCTGTGCTCTTTGGAAGGATTCCCGAAATAAATAAAGGGGTTGGACCCACTTGGACTCTCGAAGATTACTCCACTACAACTATTTCTACGCTCAACTTATCTCCTGTAATCATCCCCGTCCCGTCAAAGTCAACTAAGAAAGCAATCATCTCCATCTCTTTCCTCAGCCTACCCACCATCCAACTGTCATACCTTTCTTATTATTGCTACTATGAAATAAACGACCACCTCAGCCGTCGTAAAAAACGAATCCTACCTAATCATTACCTTTTCGCTAAAATCATAAAAAGAGCAGGGGAGGAAAATTCGAACAAGAAACGAATTAAGTCTTCAAATAAATGTCACAAAGAGTAAAATGCATAACAAGCTTAAGCAGGTAGTCAAGTTGGAAGGGAGTATTCAACATATAATCGCATCATCGTGTCTCTCTCTCTTATGTACTAATACACATCTGCTAGTCTTTAAACGGAGATTGGAATGAGCCTCGATTTAAGTTACACTCGAGAGATACAAGAAGACAGGTGAATTTTTGTCACTTCCACCATCACCACCACCGACCGGATAACGCGTACGTGTGTGCATGCCTTAGAAAACACACGGGATAAAAAGATTAGATTGGAAGCACGATGCAATGTAATACACATATTAGAGGTACATTATTAGCTTCGAGGAGACTTCAATTTGTTAACACACACTGTTGGATGGCATAGAAGGCTTCTAGGAGAACAGAGGAGATCTATTAGTTCGAGAGAGCTTTTGTGACACAAAGACAAAACAGAGGATGGTGGTGGTGGCAGTAGAAGGGGAACAAATTCAT
Organism: Isotomurus maculatus; assembly: GCA_034696585.1. Taxonomy (NCBI): domain Eukaryota; kingdom Metazoa; phylum Arthropoda; class Collembola; order Entomobryomorpha; family Isotomidae; genus Isotomurus; species Isotomurus maculatus. Next base: position 7,120 of record JAQGAC010001243.1, on the reverse strand, counting down.
TCTGTGTGTTCTCAGACTGACATCATTGGTGACTGAGTGGTTTCCGGTATGTCACATCGGAAGGAAGTGACGGATGGATGCTTGGATCATGGACGAACTCCCTTTTTAAAATCATGTAGATATGTCGTCTCAAATGCCCGCACCAATTCATACCACCGGCGACCTACCAAATCACTAATGTTATAATATTCTTACTGCATAAAAACACACACGTGAATGAATCCAACACGTCCTCACATTTCAAAGAAGATCGACTCTTTTCACAAGGAAAATCTCTCTCTATTCAATTAAGCCATTTTTCATGCAGCCCATTGATATTTATGGTGGTCCATTACTGTACTACACATTGTACAGTAATATGTCTCTTATATTTGTGCAGACAGTTTTTTAATGGGTTCAATTCAAACGTGTGTGTGTATCGTTTAAGGTTTATCGCCTCTCTTTGCTTTAGTTTTCTTATCCAAAGATTCAAACCACATAATCAAGGGACAAAAAATTGTTCCCGTTTTTCCTCCATAAAGTTCATATAAATTTTATGTTAGTACAGATACGCTGTAGCATGTGGCATTCTTCTAACCGTTTCTTGAATTTTTTCCTTTCCCCGTCATAACAATAATCAGAAATGAACGTGGCTTGTTGCGCTTAAAGTGTGCATACAATAAAGCTCGTTGACTGAGTGCTGTGTGTGCAGTCAGTTGCCAGTTTGTGAGTTTGTAAACCACACGGCGACTGAACTGGGAAGAAAGAAGTTGAAAGAAGGACAATCATGAGAAATCAAGGCAAAAACGAAGTCCAATTCACGGAGAGTTCTTTCCTTACTTCCGCATCCGTTTGTGTATTTGTATTTTACTTTGCGTTTCTCAATCCCAAATGAACTTCCTTCAAACGAGTGAGTTTCGAACAAACGCAAAATTGTATTTCATCGTTACATGTCCAACATTCTCAACACTTTCGCTTTCTACACTCAAATTTAACTATCTAATCAAAGTCCAACGAACTTCAAAAGTGTATCGAATAAAAAGCAAAATGAGTCTCTGAATGTATGGAACACATGCATACATTTATATGCCCAAGTGCCTACGTGTCTACCATGGCTGAGTATTTACCTTTTCCCAATGAAACGCAAACTGGGAATTGCCTAATCACCCTTTGTGTGAATTAACCATTACGTAAATATCAACGAAAAAGCTAAAGAATCTTTGTAGACACCAAACAAAAAATGAAGTTTAGATGTAACTCTATCGATTTGGAAAGTATTGTCCAGTATGTAAATTACCCGCATCTACATTAATACCTATAAACACTGTACACTGCACACACATATACACACTCCCTGATTGACCTGTATGTCCTTCCTACTTAAATTCGAAGCAAGTAAACGAGTTCCCCTTTTTGAGTGTGTGTGTAGTGTCGTGTCTTGGACTTGGAGAACAAATGGAAGCTACCTTAAAGCAAGTGCTGAAGAATGCAGAGTTGCTTTCACCGTCAATCGTTCACCCACCTTTCCCCATTCATTTTTGAGTTGTTTGTACAGCTCCCAGCTTAACCAGTCTCGTCATGTAGAGAGAGAGAGAGAGCTACTTCCACTTTGCCCATTAAACCATACTACTACACTTCCTATTAACTTCCACAAAAGCAGAAAAACTCTTATTTACATATTATACCCTTATGGAAAGTAAGGCAAACAAGGCTACCACTACTCAAGCGACGAAGGAAATGCCGTGAGAAGTTGATTCACATGCAATTTTTCGATAATTTTTCCACACTCTAATATTCCTACCACTTCTTTGTAACACACACACACACTCTGTCCATTCCACATACTTTCTCCACTCAGGGATTTATTGTTATGCACAAAACCACCTCTCTCATATAAAACACTTTTGGACCGGACTCCGAACTCCTAAATTCTAATCTCTACTGCCACATCTTTCCAACTCTTTGGTGCTCCACCACAAAAATAAATGCACCAAGCTGCTTTTATCTCAAATCTGAAAGAATGTTCGGAATAAGAAAGAAAGTCAAGGAGTAATTTTTTCTGCAAATAAAATATAACTACCACATTCACCTACACACACACACACATTCCCATCATGAAAATGTACTCGAAAGGTTCCTTATTACTTATATACATTTTCCATTTTCGACACTTCCTTTTCCCCCAAATACTGTAAGTCAAAAGTGACCGTGTGTAATCACAGTATACACATATACACGTCCTTATTTCCACCACCACCACCACCGACACTTTTTTAAGCTACTGTGAGTGCACTCAGATACGTTCTTTACTAACCTTTTACCTTCTTCTTCTTCCTCCGGAATTATTTAACCCATTCCAACCTTTATGTAATTTATTTAACTGGGTATCACACACACACAATACCCAACGAAGACTAGATTCAGCTTGAACAAGGTAAGGGAATGAACCGAAATTCCTGACTGGCACACGCACAAAATATTTAGAAAACTATCATCATCGAATTGAAGCTAGACACCCTCTTCTTACACTAGAAATCTACAAACTCATTCGATATCATCGTACATTAAGTATACACGTACATACGTACGTACCCATTCATTTCCTCGAGTTGTATGTTGTATCTTTTTATTTTAATGCGTGGAGAAGAAGAATTCCTCGTAGAATGAAGGAAGGAATATTTATCAGATTTTAGGGTTTCACTCACTCTCCATGGAGTAATTCACCTGGATTGAGGAGCAACCCATACCTACCTACTTCTCGTCTCGTATATAGTTCAGTTGTTGTATGAGCTCCCAACCTACACAAATCCTATTACAACTAAAGAACTCCCCTTCTCCCTGTGTAAGCAATAAACTGGGAAGAATAAATAGCCCAGAGAGCTCACACACCGGATTGATTACCTATTACCTATTGCTTCCAATAATACAAGTTTCGGACCAATTATTCCTAACTCTCATAACATGCCTTATATTCCTTTTATTTACATTTTAAGCATGAAACCACGTCCTTTTGTCCCGTCATTTCGTTCTGACCTGGTCTTGTCCGTATCCCGAGTTGACATTTTACTACCGAACTAAAGCACTAATCTTCCCTCCCAGCACTGCAGGACACCCTTCCTTATATTCCTCATTCCAGTCCGTAGGAGCAATTACCTTTTATTTCATTCACGTTTGCTGCAAACAGGAGCAAAACACAAAACTTATCCGTTTGTCTGTGGGAAAGTAAGTTTAACTGGAGTCGTAAGGAGTAGTAAAGCTGAAATCCATATATCAGTAGCTTATATATAAGTGCATATAGGATGTGACCTTTAAGTCTTAAAGTTATATTATGTACAATATATGTGCAATGTCCAAAAAACTAAAGCAGACGGTAGTAGACTATCGGCTATCGCGTTTTCGTGTGTGCAAAAACAAACTTGGCATAGTAGGGGACATTTTAGTTTCTTTGTGAATTTCTTTTCTTCCCAACCACCGTGTGTTTCCCATATGTGATGAGGGAGATATCATCAAGAATTCAATTGTTTACTCGCAGCCAGCAAATATATTTTACCAGGAAGCTTTGTGTTAACACAAGGAGAACAATAAAATGCCAAAAATAAGTACGAAACAAATATCTCGACAAACCTGAGGAGGAAAGTGTAAATGAGTTGGGGAAGTGGTGTAAGCTGAGGTCGTTCCAAGTCCACCACCACCACCGCTGGTCAGTCTCATTCGTGTAAAACGCTTCAACAGCCTCTTCAGGAGGACAAGGATTCCGGGTGCTTTCACAGTCATTCTTCTCGGAGGGAGTGGTGGGGATGGGTTGGGTGGGGTTGGAAATGAAGGCTGTCGTCCTGTGTGGATGACAATTATTTGGTTGACAAGTAGACATCTCCTTGTTGAAGTCCCTTGGAGTTTTCCTTTTAGGGCCAATAGCAGTCGGATACTGAGCACAGGAGAGACCGGACTCTACTCGGCATCCGCAACAATTCGCAGATCCGGTGCAGTGAAGTCTGTGTTGAAGAAGAGTGTCCATCTCCTCCAAACTCGTTGGAGGAATCGGTGGGACTACTGGAGCAGCAACGCTGCTGCTACTGCAGTGATTCAGTAGGTGTGCTTCTTTTACCGGAACACTTTTCCGTTTACACCCTACCCGCATAGTTATGCTGGAGGAATTCCTTTTTCTTCTACTACAACAGCTACTGGTAGAAGAATCCTTGTGTGAAATGTGACGGCGATGCATCAAAATGTTCGTCTAATTACTTCCTCTCCTTCTATGTAATTGACTTACGTAACAGTTCTGTAACACTCTAGTCTTGATGAAGAACTACTAGTAGACTGAGGCAGCCCAGGCAAGAAAGTACCTTGAACAACAAGGCTCATTATGACTGCATTGTTTGTCAAATAGCTTGAGGAGGTGGAGGTGAGCAGTAGGTCCACACAGACTTAATTACTCTGTCAGAGATGAGATGATGATGAAGACAAGGGCAATGTGAAACATCCATGTTTTACACATCAATTCCTCCATCTCTTTCTTTCTCTCGTGCGTAATGCGTAGAGGTTTTATTCGCTTTCACCACACGAGACGCAATAAGATTACCTTCTGCTTATCAAAGTAGGTTACTTCAGATTGTCTTTACTTTCACTCACGGTATTGAATAATAACGCGTGGTTATTGTCCGCACAAACTACTCCATTTAAGTCCTCCTTTTAGTGAGTAGCCGGTTGGTTTAGCGAGAACCACGCCTTATTGATTACACCACGTAATAATAATTCACACACGCAACCAACAGCAAACTTCGGTGGAACTTCATTCATGAACTAAATGAAATGGAGAGTTCTCACTAAAATGTTTCTAACAATCAGATTGCAACTTAAGTGTCTGATTGTGATTTTGAATTTGCATTCAACTGGAGAAGAACTGAGGATTCCAGTTTCATTGGGAAAGAGATAGCACAATTGGTTTCATTGTTCACTATTATATTCCCACTGCTGCTGCATTCAGTTAGTTTACTCGTATGTTGTATGCATATAACACAGGGACGAGTATTATGTTCTTTTATGTGAGAATTTTTTGTCCCTCGAGATTTACTTAAACTCCAGTGAGGTTTTGGGTAAGATGGTGTACAAGAATAATATTAGCTTGGGCAGCTTCTGCTGCTGTCTCTGCGAGAATTTTAATGTGTTTTACGTGAAAGAAGACAAGATTTTTTGTCAACTTGAGATTTCGTCTTATTGACAATACTCGTTGAAAGCCTACAGAGAATAGATTTAATCTCGGCTGCTCTTGTGTGTTGTTGGTTGGTTCATTGTCTCATAAAGAAGAATGCAATAATAAGTTCGTGTAATGGCACGGGAGGAGAGAAGTCACCACGGGTAAATTTCTTCCAAAATTAGAGATCCAATTTGGACTCAGTGAGGCTTTAACACGGACAAGGAAAGATGTGCAGACTTTGGGTAATTTCTTGAGAGATGTGATGCAACGCTAAGTGAGCTGTGTGAGCAAAATTTACTCTCAGAAAGAATGTATTGCTTTGGGTATCTCTGAAAAATTCTCTCTCTCTCCTTTAAAATCCCATTAAGCTTCGTGGTAATGATTTGTTATTGTTATTTCACCATCAGTCACCGCTTTAAATATTAAAATCACGTCTCGACTTCTTGCATAGACTTGTGTGTGTTCATACAATAAAGTATCTTCATGAGCATCCAACCAATTCCTCCAAGAAAACTGACTTGAGGATTATTACTACTATTTTCCTTAAATTATGTCCATGCAAAACCAACAAAGTTCACCTCGTGTTTTTTCCTCTTTTTATGTTATTTGTTTAAACTTTCAAACAACCAGTCTCAAGTTCACCACACGTCTAGAAAGACTGCTTCGGAAGTGTCGACTACTGGTGAGCTCCACACAACCAACTGAAATGGAAGTCTACTAAAGATGAGGTTATAACGGATTACCGTAAGAATCATGAATGATTGAACGTTGTATAGTTTACGTGGACCAATCAATTGATCAATTGTCTCGCAATATTCGCATACACTCATACACAACGACACACCGGCACCGGTAGCGACTGGTAAGTCTCCAAGTGCAAAAAATGATGTCACTTTCTTAAATAGTCTCGCTCAAGACGTTCACGATTCTTAATCAGATCACGTTACAAAAGAAAACGTTGGGAGAGATGTTGTAAGAGTTCTTCCTTCCTTCCCTAAGATTCCCGTGAGTAGCAAGAAGATCTTCAACATTGGCAACTGAGTGTAAATGCAATTCAATTGAGGTCACAACTCTGATGAACATTCACTCGATCTTTTAGCATGCAGACATAACATTCATTAAGTTTTTTGCAACTCTCATCAACGTAAAGTAACCGTGTGTGTGTGAGTGTACTGTTGCAGACGTAAGTGTACAAAGTCAGTGGTTCAGTTCTTCTGCTTGTAAAGGTGATGTATTGTTTGGGAGAGATGCAAAAAAGGCTTTGAGAGTCCACTGAGGCTGCTGCTTCTGAGATGAAGTGCAATGGAAAAACTTCTCAATGAACTTGCTCTTGGTGTTCTTATGCATAAAGTGTTAATCATATACACAACATGTATATATATACTGTCTAGTACCACCACCACGAGTCAGTACAATTATAAACAATCACGCTTTTTATTCTCTCGTGTGTTCGCACCATCACACGTAAGAGTGACCACTACTACTTTACTAGTTGGACTTGGAGCACTGGCAGGAGATGAACATGTATAAAAGCAGAGAAGAGATTAACGAACCTCTCAGTGTGGGACACAACAAGCAAACTCTTCTTTCATGCTAATAATCATAATCAGATTTATTCACGTGTGTCAGTGTGTAGGTCTACGGAATGAGCTTATATGATGAGCTGATTATTATTCAATCCCAATAAACCGAATCAAAGGGTTTAACCTGCTTGCCTTATTAAGTTCGCTTTATTCTTCTCTCTGCGCGTAAAATGGTGTGGAATGAACTACACGCTTACTTCGTTGGGTTTTAGATTTTTTATATATCAAATTATGACTCTAACAATGAGGTCATTCACGAACAATTATTTAGGAGAATTTAAATTTTTAAGACACGTCCATGTGTGTGTGAGAAGAGATCTTGGGACAAATGGTTCTTGAATTTCGTATCTTGATTAAGTGGCTG
>JAQGAC010001242.1:0-14840 GCA_034696585.1 Isotomurus maculatus | reverse complement strand
ACCCCATAATCAATCGTAATCAAAACACGAAAGGACCCACCGTCCTTTTTGATTACGTAATATATGAACGGTCCCTAATTGAAATGAAACTAAACTACGGATGCAATCAATTGTTGAGTTTGGTTAGTGGAACCCAGTCTATCTTGTGCAAGTCTTTGTATTTTAATTTGGCGTCATTTTTTTTAATTATTGCATAATGTTCATTGACTGGGTTCCATAGTGAACATACGAAACTGATAAGGATTTTTCAGGGAGCCGCGAGAGGAGGTGGGAACGGAGTTCAGTGGGGGATGAGCTCTGTTGAATTCTTCTTCGTCTTCTTCCTCCATCAGGAGGATCTTCGGGTCCTCCGTCATCCAAAAACAGAACTGCGGGGGCATCCAAAGGAATGTCCGGAGGAAGTGGATCTTCTCGACCTCCTTCATCCCACAGGAACGGGTTGGGTCCGACGAGAGGAGAAAGGAGCAGGAGCCAGCGGTGGTGGGAGGCGAGGAGCAGCGACAAGTGGTGGAGGAGGACGCGGAGGACCTGGAGCGAGACGGCGACGAGGACGGATGGGGTTGGGACGTCGTGGAGTTCGGGGTCGCTTGTTGGCGGCACCTCCCATGGTCCACCGCTACCATCGGAAGACCAGCCATACCGCTAGCACGAAGAGTGCTACTCCAAGCACAACACCCACAGTGACACCTGCAAACAAAAATTAATTTGATGAGAGAGTGTGTTTTAGATTACTTACTGGCGATGAAGCGGGGGTGGCTCCTCCAGAAGACGCCATAGCTGCTGCTGTTGTTGTGATGATGGAGGAGGGAGTGGGTGAAATTTCTCCTCCGTCTGCTCCTGATGATGATGTGGGGCTAGGGTCCACTATCACAGGGCAGCGACCCTTTGCGTCAGCACCCACAAGTCAGATGACCTCCGAATTAAGGAGGTATGGAAGCTGTGTGGGGACGCAGGCTGTAACTCCTCCACTCAGCTCGGCGAAGAAGCAGCTCCCTTCAAACATTCCTCGCAGTTAACGAGGTCGAGGCAGGTCATCGTACCTGTGAAGAGTGGAGGTGTTGGTGCGGCTCCCACAATAAAAACTGTTTGAAAAACCTGTGTGCGAGTGGATGTAAGGTGGAGAGGTGTTTGGTGGTGGTGGAGTGTCGTCCGGGTGGTTACTCCGAAGTGAGCAAAAGAGACGGCACTTCCCTCGTTCTTCCACTCGTAAGAAAAACGTTTTTTCTGTCGTGGGGATTTCTGCATATGAATGTATATTTCGTAGTAACACGATAGATATCTTTTCTATAAGCGAAAGCGCATTGTATTGTGAGGTCTTTCCGCGTTGTTTGTAGCTGAAAAAAACCGCAACACAACACGAAACACCCTTCATCACGTCAAGCAATAGGGAATAAAGTAACATGGGAAGTATGTAAGCCGAGCGTTTAGGAACCTTTGATTTTCTTGCTCCACGCGATCCAAGCCTAGCATTATCTCGTGCCGGAGACAAAAGTAATGATGATGAACAGTCAATGTTTTTAAATGTTAATACCTTATTTACTTGATATAAGTATTTGATGAGAAGTAAAAACTATTAATCTGAAAAAACTATGAATCTTATGAATCCTAATAAGAAAGAAGTTCTACTTGAGTATGTTCTTGAGACACACAAAGTAGAGAGGCAAGATTGTTCTTTGAGAACCGTGTTTGCCTGAGAACTGGACAAGAGTGTCCCAGAGTTGAGGAAGGGCAGGAGTCCTTATTTGATCTTCAGTTGTAGAAATCTTCTGTCTCCAGTTTTCAGGAAAAAGGGAGAGTAATAAAATAAGGTCTCTCGACCAATAAACTAGAGATCTCAGATCCCTTTTTAGAAAGTGTCTTTTTAGAAAATGTCCCTTAACTTTATATATACATATATATATAATAAATAACTTATAGCAAAAGAAACTCAAACCAAACATTCTTTTTTAAACTTAACCTTAATAGAACTTCAAAAACTTAGGAAGCTACTAGATACTAAAATACTAAATATTAAATACTCAAATTACAATTAGAATGATAAAACACCTAACACCTAGCAACAATTTGTTAGGATTCAAATGGAATTAGTTTAATAAAAATGAGCGTATCTGTTAGTGTTCACGCCCAATAAATAAAAGGGATTGTGAATATTTCAAAGACCGCCTTTGGCTACAAAATGATATTTAAAAACATTGTAGTAGTCAAAAGCAGTACCTGGCTCTCCCACATCAGGCTTTTCAATCTTTACCGTCGTCAACTCTAGTTTGTAGACTTAATAACTGAGCCGTTTTCTTGCGAATACAAGACTCGATTAGCGACTTTTTGGGTAATACGAGTGCAAGCATTGCGCACTCGCACATACTGTTTCAATGTAGTCCTTGACTATGGTTAATAGGTGCATGTATGTTGCGTAAGAGCTTGTCTCTCCATAGTCGCAATGAAGTTCCAAGCGATTGAACGTTCGCATGACTGGTCTTGCCGTTATATTTATACACTGCTCTGGTGAGCAGCTTCTGTCGATAATCGCTCCGAATTTTAAAATAAGTAGTGCTGAATCCTGACACACACATTCAGCACTGGTACCTGGACTATCCATAATTTTGTTGGATAGTTTGTGATTGAAGCAAGCTCAAAAAGAGCTTGACCATAATATTGTTAGCTAAGGGGGAACTTGAGTATTTTTTAAGAACTTTACCTCGGACAGTCAAATATGGACTCGGAAATCTTTTCCAGGTACTCGAACGTCAATCTTAGCTTACACAGAGCGAGTCGCTTCAAAAATCTGTTGTTAGATGCTGTAAAGTCATCTTCTTTCGTATCTTCTAAGAAAATTTAACTAAACAGCTTGCCCTGCTTGTAGGCATTTCCGTGGTTAAAATGTCTAAAATGTGTCCTCGATAAGAGAACATGCTTGAACTTTATGACACAACAGTACAATTCAGTGAGACTTCGCAACTGAGAACAAGGACCGGAAAACATTATTCGACGGGGCTATGGAGTCATTCGCGGTTAGTTTTGTGCCGTCGGTTTTTAGAATTTTTGCTCGAATGTACATTTGGGATCCATACAAATCAATGTAGATAATGTTGGATCCAGGAATATAAAATTAAACAGGATTACCAAAGTCTTTAATGTTAAAAGATGGAACAAATGCCACCTTTCCTGAGTTTATAATCCCAACGTCGCTTTAGGGTAATGCTACAACGTCTAGTTCCGATAAATGCGATGGCAAACTCCCCTTGAAAACTTTATTTTTTTATTTTAACCTTTAGTTTCTGTGGTTTCTTCTTGCAGGCAGTTTTCTTACTGACTGCCTCTCCTCTACCACCTTAGCGCTGGTGTCGCGCGCACTTCACACAATATTTAGATAAATAATAATAATAAATTAATTAAACACATGTCTCGCAAACAGATTCAGTTGCTTTTGCCCTAGTGTAGTTAAGAATGACCGGCAAAGGTGGTAGAGGGGTATTGGGGCGTTTACGGGTACGCAATGGGATTTCCAGACCACATGGACGATGTAGTACTTCTGGTGTCAATAGGATATCCTGAAACACAGGCTCTGTTTGTTCCATCAGGTCAATAGGAGGACTGTTACTCCTTCCCGAAATATGTCCCGTATATTTTTTCTGTTGCTGTAGATTTGAGTCTTCTTAAAATTTCAAGTCATTCATTTCAATTAGGTTATCCGAATGACAGTGTAGATTTCACCTGGTGACATTGCTTTGCCTGTGTCGTCTTGTCCGAAGGCGCCACTTACACATCAAAGTACACGTAAATAGTCCACAAGCCACCCTAATATCATTCCCAAAAGAAATCCAAAAAACCAGACCACACCCAGCATTATAGCTTGCAATAGTACGCTAACCGTACAATCGTTGAATTTAATTTCTAACTTCAGTAAATTTGTCTCCACAACCAGCAACTTTGTCCTCTTGTTTTATTTCATTTTTATTCATCACGACGGCCAGTTTTGGGTCGTCCTTCCTTATTTCAATGCTTGAAGGAAGCGAAAGACAAAGGTGATTTTCTTTCTTGCTTTCCGGAAACAAGCTCACCTCCAGTTGATTCAAGTATCGCATTCGGACCACAAACAAATTGAACAACTATGAAAAGTCCGACAATTAGACATTTTGTTTATTTGACATGACAAAATTTTTAAAGTCTTGATTAAAGCAATCACCTCGAGGTTAGACTCCGAGAGTAAAAACTCTCACCATTAACTCATGAATCAACCTATACACAAACAAAGGAACGGTCCTTTCATAGCGTGTGTAAAAGCATTAATTAGAGTACATTAATAAGCGCATTAAAATTAAGGAGAGAGAGACGACACATAACTCGGTTCTTAATCCTCTCAAACTTGTTGAGATTTCTTTCTTCTTAATTCCGTCTTTTTAATTTCCAAATTAAAAATGGAGCAATTTATTGTTGCTGTTATGATTTCGCTGGTTCAAGCTGCTAATTGCAATACTTGTGCACTTGTGCAGTGCACAATTTGTCTTCTCACACCAAAGTGTGAATTCGTCGTCGATTTCGATAATAGTGGGTTTTGTGTCCATGAAGACGAGATTGGAAACAAAGAAATTTTCCTATATTGTCACCAATCAATCAAAGTGCAAAGGTTAGCAGGCTAAAACACTAAATTAACATTTATCTTTACTCCTGATAAATCTTTTCGTATAGAATATAATAGAAGAATATAATAGTCTCTATGCATCCGTCTCCAACTCCGTCGACCTTTGGAAAAACAGTCTTAGATAGGAGAAACGTAAGAGATAGTAATAGTACATTATCTAAGATACTATTATCTTTAAACATGCATTGTTTGTGTTTATGTGGACATTAGCCTTTCGAAAGCCTCAACACAGACAGAATCCACTGCAGTACCAACGACCCTCTTGAATCCACTCTCGGATATGAACAATGAGACTCCAAACAACAAAGAACCTGCGCCTTAAATCGGCACGACAGAACTATCTGCAGCTCCGTCGACCATGGTTCCTGAATCTGCACAAGAAAAAGACCCTGCTTATTCCGTCAAGACAGAATTACCTGCAGCTTCTTCAAGCATTCCGAATTCTCTGTCAGTCGCAAAGTCCTTCGAACGACTTCCTCCTTGTGAATGTGGAATTTGTTCACCATTCTGCACTGCTCAGCAGCCGCTGCGGTGCAGAATCACTCCCACAGAAAATAGAGCGAGCAATGTGTAGACTGCAGGAATTGAATTGATAAACTGAAGAGAAGAAGAAAGTTGTCTCCACAAAATTGTACACCTTGATGAAAGGAAATCCCATGAAAAATCATCCAATACGTTGCAAAATTATGCAAAATCAGCGCAGAAGTTTTAGGAAAAGGAGGTTTTAAAAGAGAAAAAAATACTCTATATGTATAACGCAGCAAACAATCTTAAAACATTCTATTTTTTTGCAAACATATTATTAAAGGTCTAAAAAACTTGCTCATTTAACTAAGCGGAGGATTACACAAATTAGTTTTTAAAGATGATTTTTAATAGTTAATATTACTAATTGTATTAATTGAAAGATCAAAGCTAGGTCTAAAATAAAATACATTGGTCTTTTATAGTTTAAAAAATTGAAGTAACATTAAGAATAACAGTCTTTTTACATACATACGTCTTTTTTGTGTCTTGCCGGCGGCAGGTTGTGGTAAAAGTTTTCTTTTGCAAGGGATTTCCCAACTTCTTTGTCGCTTGGAAAAGTGCTACGAAGTGGTTGCCTAATCCGGAATCGCTGCTGTTAATTGTCGTGGTGTGACCTGCCACACATTTTTACAATTAAACTTCCTTCAAATATTTAGCACAACAGCTTTTGGCAAAATCATTTTGCGAAAAAGTTTACACTTTCTTTTGATTGATGAGTGCGGGTTTTTAAACCCACAACCTTTTTATTACATTCACGACAGACTAAGCAAAGCTAAAAAGTGTCAGTTGCCATTTGGCGGTGTAAATATTATTTTATTTGGTGACTTAAGTCAAATTGGTTCCGTTTGTGGTCCTCAACTGTACGATAATTTTCAAGATTTGAATGGAATCGCTCAGTAGGGTTGTGAGTTGTTTAAAAAGTTTGAATTTTTTAATTTGAGTGAAAAACTGCGTCAAGGAATCGACTCAAGATTTCATACACTTGGATAATATAAGGTACAGGAAAGTTTCATCCGAGGATTATCACTGTTTAAAATCTAGATTAGTTTCGAATCTTTCCGACAATGAACAAAATTTATTCAGTGATAATTTGTCAATTTTTCCTTAAAATTCTCAAGAGCACGATTAGAATTATCGTGAGATGGTATCCCTTGGTGAGATGGTGCTTAAAATTAGTACGGAATGGAATCAAAAATATCCTGCTGTATGCGATAGTGAGATCCTTTTTTTCTCTTAAAGAGCAAAACTAATTTTAAGTAAGAATTTAAATTTAAAGTATAATCTCTACAATGGTACAAGAGGAGTTGTTAATTTTATAGTTTATAGAAAGAAAAAGAACAATAATATTGTGGGAGAACTCCCGATTTCTGTTCTAGTCCACTTCCCCAACTATTCTGGGCCAGCTTGTGTCACTCATAATGGGTTTTCTTTGGTTCCAATTGTGCCTGTTGTTTGAAATATATTATAATAAGCAGCGTAATTTAACTTATCCGATTAAAAAACTTCCCCTTAAACTTGGCTTTAGCTGTACTGTCCACGGAGTGCAGGGACTAATAATCCCAAAAGTTATTGAATTTTTTGGGCATAGAGGTGTTTTTTTAGGCAGACTTATGTTCAAATCTCTAGAGTTGCCTCTCTTAATGATATTGCTATTTTAGACAATTCCTTAGAATATTATAGATTTACTGCATATATATCACAACAATATTCGGAATTTAAACACAAGTTTTCAAGACTGGGAATCCAAGAGTAAAAATGAAGTGCTTCGAGTGCAACAGAATTAACTAATGCAAGGAATGCAGACATTTTGGAGAAGGAATTGTACGTGATTGTTGTGTCCATTGTGTTCATACAGTCATTTAAAAAAATGTACGCAAAGCAATCCGGCACTAGTGAGGCACGAAAAGATTAGTTATGATTCTATTGAACGTTTAGCATTCAGAAAAAAACAAAGTACTTGCCCCTATGAATCCTTTTACAGTGAAAAGGTGAAGCTCGCTCACCCTCCTTTTTGTTGTTAGATTTATGATTACTAATCTATGAAGGTTCCCGAAGGACACAGTGTAATCAAGTATACTGATTGTGGGACTGAAGCTTGTAATGGAGGCGAAAATATTTGGAAGATATTTAGCAACACAAGCGTGTGTATCAAATGCCACAATGTGAAAAAACTAAGGAAAGAAGCAGAATTCCCTGACCGTGTGGAGTGTGCAGTTGGGTTTGGAACGTAAAGTTCATGCGCGACTATAAATCTCTTACCCCAAAGGAACTAGAGATTCTTTTTTCTAGTAACGTTCTCAGTGTCAATAAGCTAAACTTAAATAATATTGGGTCATTATTATTAGTATAAATTACCGATAATATAAAGTGGTACCGAATGAAGTAGACAAACGAGAAACCAGTATAGGCAGCATTAATAACATATTACACTATTTCCATGGCCAATGCAAACTAAACGTGCAAAGTAATAAATGAATGTAAATGTATACAACTGCTTAGGGATTTATAAAATCCACTTTGAAATCCATTTTTATAGGAAAAGAGTCGATTTCACTTCTCCTTTTCCAGGAATTAAAATTAACGATCTTCCTGACAAACCACCAACCAAGGCTATATACCGAGAGAGAGTGTGTGTGCTATGAAGGTATAAAGCCTTTAATTTTCCCTTTTCCCCAGCAACTCAAAACTGTACAAATTCCTAGGTCCTTTGTGGATCTAGGGTTTATAAAAATTGCACATGACCTTCCTTGGACTTTCAAAGCGTGCCATAGACCACCGAAATCGTAAAAACAAAATTTTTACTATTTAATTAAAGTTTATGACTGTAGATAAGAAATCCCACATTTGATCTCGTTGAAAATTCGAGACGGGATTGGAGTCATCTATGTCTAACTAAAGAGAGAAAACAATCGATGCTAAAACATGACAACATGCTTTTCGTGATTGGTTTCTTATTGTTTGGGTTTCCTGCGGTTGCCAGCAGGCGCGGAGAAATAACATGTGTGGAGTGTTTCCATCAAGTGGAGTGTCTACCTTCATGCGACCTGCATGATGGATTTCTCTGTGTTGAGAGTGCCAGCCTCGATAACGTAGAGATTTCTGGACTGATTTACCCAGCCCAGGAATGCGAAGGTAAGGTTGTTTGTAGCCGGAGATGAAGTTCCTACTCACAGTTTGCTACATTTCTCTCGGTCATTAGACTCTAAGGTATACAAAATTAAGTTTGAATGTAATTTAAATATCACTTCTGCTCCACTGCGTTTGAAAAAAATAAGTTCATAAAAGTTTGCCTTACCGATTGGGCTGCCTTGCTGCTCTTAGGTCGTACCATCTTCAACTGATCCTAAAGAAGGAAGCTCTTATAACAGTCGAAGTGAAAGTAGAAGTCCTTTTAGCTTCATCTTTGACCGAAAATAGGTCATAAATTTTAGGCCTTGAACCTTGACCCCTATATTCTTGGAAAACCCGTTAATGTCCATGGCACATTTTGCACGCTTACAATGATATAATATTGTTGATACATTATCTTGCTATTATGTTTTTACATTCATGTCAATATACATACCCTTCCTATGCGCTTTGGTTACAGAAGCAGGTTTGTCGATCAATTTTGGAACTTCCGCGTGAGTTAACTTCCGCGCGTTTTTAAGATACCTCAGGGTACATTAACACTTTTAATTGTTGGTGACGTAACAAATCCTTCACCTACGCAAAAAAATCGGACGAAAAGTCTGATTAGAAGAAAGCTACAATATCTAATATGCAGTCTGATTTACTCTGATCTGATTTAGTTAGGTGACTACTTTGTTATCAAACGTAATATATATCTTTAACCAGGAAGAAATTTGAACGATGAAATATATATAGAATAGATAATAAGTCTTTGGTTAAGCTCAGGATGTAAAGCTCTCACAGCGGAAAAAGGAATCAATCTGGAGGATTATATTGTAGTAGTATGTAAAAGATAAAAAATTCTGTGGATTTACAATTTGTGCCTCAAAATCCCACGTAAAAACTGTCTGCAAACTCTTTTGTGCATAATTTGTTACGGAATGGTGAAGTGTTAGGGCACTGTTTTAAATATTGTGTGAGATAGATGGGGTTTCTGACTCTAAAGATAAGCTTTGTGAAGGTGGAGAAGTTGTTTAATTTAGATTTCGATTTATTCAATACTCATTCACTCAATTATTTCTATTCTTAATCTTAGGACTTATTATTAGACTTATTTGTAGTGTACCGTAGGACGCCCAAAACTCAACTCTTCGAGAGATTGTCCGTTTCGTCGGTGTAACCTCATTTAATATTACGCATCTTATTGTATTATATTCTTATATCTATATATATATATATATTTAATTAGTTGGTTAACCAGTTTTAGGTTCACCTTCATAATAAAGCGGAGGAGAGTTGAGTGTTGGTTTTGTGTGTGTTTGTCTGGTCAAGCAACGGAAGCATAAGCATAGAAGTCACAGGTGAATGCTGAAGGAATTCAACCCTTCAGTCACCTGTGAAGCGAGACCAAATAGATGGGAGAGTGAGAAAAGAGAGCCCGATCTATCCTTCTCTCTCATCTACTTGGGCATTTATTCGAGCAATCGAATAATTCCACACACACACAGCCAACTTAACTCATGATCTTCTTTCATTTCACTTCTCAAAATTCTGCACTCCGTGCAGTTTTCCGGGGATTATCACTTAAACTAAATGAAACTACTATCTACTTGCTGTGCTTTTGCTTTGCTATTCTAAATTAATGGAAAATTTTTTTAAATTACTGAATCAACTATTTACAGTTCAGACACGTATTATAGTATATAAAAGACCACTGTAACAAAGTTGCAGCGTCAGGAAATACATTGGACTTCTGATAATATTTGTTTTTGCCAATAATGCAAGGTATTAGTTGTGAGTAGGATTATAATTCCAACACATTGGATTACTTATGCATACGATATTTTTCATATTACTCATCAATTTGCTTACATAGCTCTATAGATTCTATTCGTAAATTCTTACTTAAAAGGCTGGTTATACGGACAATACTTCATCATTAACTACCAAAAACTCTTACACCCGTGGAACTCATCCGAAGTCGTTCTAGATGCGTCTGATTGGGGTAAGTTGAGATTCCTTGTGTTATATGGTGTCGAGGAAGGACATGTTTCAGTCGGGCCATGTGGACTATTTGTGATTTTGTTGGAGTCTCGATGTTTGCAACGCGGAAGTTTTTGTTGGGAAGTACTTCAATGATCTTGTAAACCCCTCTTATAATGGATTGAATTTAGTCGGAGTGCTGATTTCTCAAGTGTGAGGATATGAGACGACGACATATTCTCCTTGAGCAAATTTATGAGCAGGCCGATTAAAGTATTTCAGGCCGCCGCAGGCCGCTTCGTTTGTTCTCCATGGCTCTCCTGCTGTTGAATTTGGCCCTGGTCCTTGCGGTGCGTAGCTTGTCCAGGAAGTCAATCGACCGTGAGTTTAAGAAAGCTTGCGGATCAAATAATACGTCTGCCTGTGTGACACATTGTCTACCAAAGACTAAAAAGAATGGACATTCTCCTGTAGATGTATGACTCATACAATTCAATGCCAAATTCGCTGATGCTAAATGGATGGCCCATCGTGAAGGATCTTGTCGGACGTATGATCGAATAACTGTCTCGATAGATCGAATGGCTCGCTCAACATTACCCTGGGAGGAATGGTGGTGTGGTGTCGCGTTCACGGGCTGAATCCGTAAGTAAGAGCATAGGTCTTGAATGAGATGTGCAGTGTTGTATTTTGCACCGTCCATTCTGATTGCTTCTGCTGTGCCGTGTATATGAATGACGTGATCACATATAAATTGAGCCAAGATTTTCGAATTGATTTGCCTGGTCGCTTTACTAATCATGTATCTGGTCAGGTCACATATGGCGATGATGATGTATTGGGCCTTCGTATCCTTGTTTGACGGAAGTGGGCCAATGACGTCCCGGGATACCATCTGCCCTGTCTTTCTGCTGTGGAGTCCGGTTTTGAAAGATTGCAAGCCGTACAAGAGTTGACATATCGTTCCACATCTCGTCTACATTTAGGCCAATAGAATCGAGTGTTGATTTTTCAATAAGTGTTATTGATGCCCAAGTGTCCTGACTGTGGGAGGTCGTGATATGCTTGAATGACTTCTGGTATCAATTTTGCTGGGACAGCCAGTCGAAATATCTGTGGACTTGTATAAAAGAATAGTAAAGTGTTCCGTAGACCATAATTGGGGAATGATTCCAGTGATCCTTCTTCAACTGAGGAGATGATCTTCTGGTGATGAGGGTTCCATTATGCGGGTTCTGAAATCTGAGATGGTAATATTCATCAAGCATCCGTTGTCTACATGCTCCGCTGAATCATCGGTCTGTGGGAAGGGCACGGTATCATTTTCAATCTATTTTCTAATGAATCTTCCGATACCAAAGCCTTAAAACTATACTTTAAATCCTGAACTACGTTTTTCCATACGGGAACAACGTCTTCTAAAGTTGCTCTTGGGTTAGTAAGTTTAAGGTACTTTAATAAACCGTTTTAATAAGTGGAATACCACACCTTATTTGGTCCCTCTAATTGGAAACGAAACATGGAGATCTTCTGGGCTTCTTGCATGAAATATAGCGCGCAGTAATCGTCGTACTTGCTGATAAATCCAATTGGAGATGTCAGTCCCGAGTATTTAGGACATTCAAACGAAGGCATGTTGATGAATGTTACTGGAGGTGGTGCTGTGATCGCGATTACTGGCGGTAGAGACGGAGAAGGTGTTCGAGAGTTTAACGGTGATGGCTCTTGTGATGTATGAATAGATTGATAGGCAGACGAAAATGACGACAGCGTAATAGGACTTACCACTGGAAGGATGAAAAGCCACGAAAGGATGTCATCTCCGGATAGTGAGAAACCGAAGTGCTGGTCCTCTTGCTTAACGTGACCCAAGGTGTCCGGGTTGATCACTGACACGAACGGAGGTGACACTGATTGTTCTCGTTCTTCGTTACATCCTGATTCACTTGTAGTTCATACTGATGATTTGTATGAAGGGTTCTTAGGGGTTTAATGAGATGAAGTAGGTGATGGTATGCGAGAAGTCTCTGAACCGTCGGATGATTTAGCTTCACTAGATGATGTACTAGGATTGATAGGGGGAGTATGGTTGATATGCTGGTCATCTAAGACTGACTTCTCAAAGACCGATGAGCCCTTACTAATATCTGAGACGAGGGGGTTTTCACTCCCTCTCTCAGTGGTTAGGGGGTCATCGAAATTAATTAATGACTCCTCTCCTCTTTCTCCTTCTGTGTGAGCCTGTTCTCCTAATCTACTCAACCGTTCTTCCCTTCCCTTGTTAGTCTCGCTTGACTCCTTCGACTCTTGTTCTTTCGAGTCATTACACTCGCATGATGAACCACGTGAAACGGGATTACTTGGGTTATAATGAGGTTTAGGATTACGATATCCTTTTGACTCCTGATACCAACCAGCCGGATTAAATGGAAAGCCCAATCGTGTTTTGAGTTGAGTGTTCACACATTCTTCACCCTGCTGAAAACTCATTATTCGAGCAATTGAATAGTTCCACACACACTCACAGCCAACATAACTCATGATCTCCTTTCATCAGTTTATGAAAAAGCTATTGCTTCAGTACTTCAGTTTTTACATATTTTTCGATAATATTTGGGCGATGAACCCTGAATTAGCAACGCTAAAATGCAGGGTTAACGGGTGTATTTTTGCTATAAGCTTGTAGCTTTAAAAAAATTCAATCTCAGGAAGGCTCTTTATCCACGTCGGTAACCAGAACCTACACGAGGGGAAGGCTAACCATTTCGGGTCAAACAAAGGTTAAGGAACTTATATTGCGCGCCAATACATACCAGACTCAAGAAAACGAAAACTACCACAAAGAGTATAATACTAATAAGGAGTAATGATATGCCGAGTAAATATGATAAAACTGTAACTGGTTCGTACTTGTGACTAAAAAGAAATAGGGGAATGTTTCCATATGATATATGAATGAGGACGGATGTACATCGATGAAGAAATAAAGACTGAATTTAGTTCTTAAAGAATATGTCTGGTGGTTTGTTTCTAACTCGCGAAATTATATTTGATTAATGGGTAAATATTAGCAACCCACACAAGCTAAAATACTCAACATAAGCGTAAGTATGCTTTCCATTTAACTATACTACGAGACGATCTAAATGATCTTCTTGATTGATCATTTGATTGACTGAACCATCATGGAAGCGGTAACGGCCTGGCTTCCGTTTCTTCTTGGGGATCTTATGCAACAAGGATTGTGACGAGGATTGTGTGAACATGCAGATCAACAAAAAGGAGGCAGTTGAGTATGCAAGATTCCCAGACTGAATATGGGAGATCTTTGTCACGGACAAATCCTCTGCCACTTCTCATTTGTCACTCCTAACCCGGATTGTCTGTTAACGGGGTGTCAGATCAGTGGTCAGGGGGAGGGGTAACGGGATTGAAAGTTGGAAATGAAAGAAGGAAAGTAAATGCAAATTGACTGTCCTATAACATGGCAGAGATAGACCTTTAATATAGAAGAGATTGGGAGCAACTCGGTACAACACTTTATAGGGAACGTTCCCTCTGTTGTCCGTCCTTTGAGGATCCCACCGTTGTTGCCATTTACGTCAACGTTTTTGGCTCAACACTGTCTGCAGCAGCTCGTCTTGGCCGCTTGATGGTTTTAATGTCCATCTGCACGTTAAGTAATTATTATTTTATTCGACAAAAACTCTAAGGTATTTAAATCGTGTAATGCATTTTCATCCCCTGTGTATAAGGTTGTTTACAATTCAAGCGGCAAATCACGCAGTAGAATGAAACTTCCGACGCAGAGCATCACTCACAAATAACTGACCGTGATTAATTGACATGTGATGGTTTTTACAAACCTGATAGTTCTTTATCGAATTGAGGAATGTCAAGAAATTGCCTTTTCTGTAGAAATAGGTTTTTCATGGCCTTCTTTATTTTAAGTGGATCTATTGATAATTAAACCATACATATAAAAACAATGCCGTTCCTGCGATAACACCAAATATTTAAGTTTGCCTGCTATCCTTACACATGAATATTGAAAGCAGATTCATGAGTTGAATGTGTGTGTGAATTGAATTATCTGCGAAGCGAAAAATTCAATTCACAAGTGGAAGAGAGAGACGGTAAGAAGTGTCCACTTCTTATCTGTCTCTGCCATCGACTTTGCTACGCTTGGCAGCTGACGGTTGCTGATTAGTAAAAAAGTTGATCTTCAATTTTTGCTTATGCTGGCTTCTGCTTGAACACACACACTCACCTGAATATTCTGATTCCTCCAAATCCACCTTCGATTATGAAAAGAAGATGGACAGACAATTCCTCGAGGAGGTGAGTCCTGCACCTCGGAGAATAAACACTGAGCACTGCACTTAAAGTAGTAATAACTTGTATTACCGATTATCTTAGAATTAAAGTATCGAAATTATATTATACAATCCCAACACACGTTCAATGATAAATAAATTCAATAAATTCCGTAATCTTTAGACTCGATGAACTCCCCTAAATCTACGTATCATTTCAATATCTTTGAGAAGCTTCAGGAAATAGATTTGCTAATACATTG